>RJWM01001135.1:0-30223 GCA_004363535.1 Dasyprocta punctata
AAGCTATAAAAGAAATTAAAGCGGCACTGTTAGTCCAACTGAGAATAGAAATGAAATACATAATAGGGGAATCGCTAAGCAACTCTAAAGGAGACATAGCCACAAAGGTGGAGGATGGAAAATCAAAGGAGATTGAGAATGAAACAAATAAAGACTTAGAACGCATCAATCAGATTCAGAGAGATTACCAGGAACTCAAAGACTCCAATAAAAGTTGGCAGAACCACCTGAAGGAAACTAAAGATAATCTTTCGTATCTGGAAGAAAAAATGGCAGCCTGGGAGAGAGAAAGGAAAGACTTGCTAAAAATAATAAGAAATCTGGAAGTGGCAGTGCAACGGCTGCAAGACAACCCAAGGAAATATAATTTATGAATAAAAGGTGTGAGTGAAAAAGCAGGGGTCAATACAAATCAAATTAAAAGCCTATTCACAGAAATAATTTCAGAAAATTTTCCAAACATGGGAACAGGAAGAGACTTTCAGATAACTGAAGCATATAGAACTCCAGCTAAACTTGACCAAAACAGGCCTACACCCTGACATATAATAATCAAGATTCCAGAAACTCAACACAAAAACAAAATATTAAAAGCTATTAGAGAAAAGAGACAGATTACCTACAAAGGAAGGCCCATCAGAATCACGACAGACTTCTCAACACAAATCATTAGGTCAAGAGGACTTGGAGTGAAATATTTCAAGCCCTGAAGAAAAATAACTTCCAACGCAGATTGATGTACCCTGCAAAATTATCTTTTAAAATCAACGGAGAAACAAGATACTTCCATGACAAAGAACAACTAAAGGAATTTATGACAACCAAGCCAACCCTACAAAGAATACTGAAGGACACTCTAGAGAGAGATAAAGAAGTCCACTGCTCCAGAAACAGCGACAGAGAGATACCTCCGAGCAGGGCAGACAAATGAATAATCCATCAACGGGATTTAAGTCCAGTATTGTTTTCAATGAGCTGTTTAGTTTAATCCTATTCTATCTCAACTGGCCTATCTTTATCATAAATGATGACAAAGACAGCTATTGTAAAGATAACAAAATTTATAAGGGTTAGCCTTCAATGATATATGATCACCCTGCTTCAAAACTAGGTATTACTTTCGCTGCTCTGTTCTGAGGGATTTTAACCTATCTTAGTGTGTTTGTGTTACAACAGATGATATAGGCAACTGCCTTGAAGCTAATATGAGGCACTACAGAAATCAACGTCACATTACTATGTATCGCCTCCATTACCTTATTTGTTATTGGTTTTATTCAGTACTATTTCGTTTGACTATATTTGGTCAATTGGTAAGGGCATTTAGTTTGAAGATAATAAGAGGTATTACAAGGGGAACCAAGGAAGGAAGGTATGGAAAAAAGACATAGTTTTATATGAGGGTATTCATAAGATAGTTTAAAAGTCTATACTACTAAATGCATAAACTGGTGAGAGAGAACAGTTGATATTCATATGATCAGATCAATACTACATGTCTTTACCTGTCAATCTGAACAGCCCCCTTAATGGTAACGATATACAACGTTGCAACTACTGTAAAATTCCAACCATCTAAATTCCTGAACCTATAATTTTACAGTATCGGGTATGTTGTTGATGTTTGTTTATCCCTTTAGTTTTTTGTTTCTCTTATGTACAACCATTCTTTTATCCTTTATTGGTTTCACTCTGAAGTATTTCGCTTGATTATATTAGACCTAATGTTATGGATAGTTATTTCAATGATAACCAGAGGTATTCTAAGGGGAAAGGAAGGAAGGAAGGGAAAAGTAAAAAGACATAAATTTATAAATATGCATAAATAAGACAGTTAAAAAAACTGTAGTACTAAATACATTAGCTATTGAAAAAGAAAAGTTAATATTCCTGAATTGATAAATCTTACATGTCTTTATCTGTCAATATGATCAACCCCTATGAAGGTAATGATATACAACATTGTAACTACTGTCAAACTTCAACCACCTCAGTGTGTAAACCTACAATGTTATCGTATCAGATCTGTTATTGTTGTTTGTCTGTCTTTTTGCTTTTTGTTTCTATCTTCTGTATCTATTTTCTCTTAAATAAAAAAAAAGTGATAGTTAAAAGAACCCATGTTATTTTTATGAAGGTTAACTCAAGGAGCTCATGGGGCAGGCACAGGTCTCAGGACCCAGAAAGCAAGAGTATGAAGTAAACTTTTTGGCATGCTTAAGAAAAACCAGAATATGCAATTTCAGTTATAACTCTCAGGGCAAGTCAGAACAGTGGTTGAAATTTACGTAGCGGAATCTGCTCCAGAAATCCCACTCACTTGAGTAAGATGCCCACAGAGGTCCTTTCCTTGAAAGAGATGCCCTTAATGGTGACATTCTTAAAGGCAATGTCCATCCTTGGCTAAAATGGAGCTAACGACAGTCTTTCATTGCACTCTGTAGGGATCTCATGGGAGTGACTGAATGCGTTAACCCATTGAATGCTCTTAGCACAGCATCTGGCAAGAGGAAGTCCCCAAATGCTAACTCACAGACTGGTAATGACACCCAGCGCCCCCATGGAGCCAATGAGAGGAGTCTGCATAGATCTTGCAACACCATGTGTATTTCCAATACACGTACTGTTTCTCAAATACAGGCTAGTGTGATTAATAAAATACTAATTATATTAACACTCCTACTCATAATAGCTTTTAAAACACAAGTTATGAGTATTCAAAATACTTAAACAATAGAGAAATACTTAAAAGTAAAAAGTGAGTTCATTTATCCACCACCACCTCTCCAAGGTCCTACATCTACTTTCCAGGGGAAACCCCAGGAAAGCACTGCAATGTGCACTGCTCAGGTTCTGTCCCTCAAAATATTACATGGGGAGGGGATAGCTATTTATATAAAATGGGGTCACACCATATATCATTTGCTCACCCAATGGTAAGTCATAGCTATCTTTCCATGTCAATACACAGAAACCTAATTTATTATTTTCAGTTACTTCTTAGCACTTCAGGACATAGATAGATATAACTTATAAAGCCAATAAGTAGGCGTTTTACTTACCTCCAATTCTTGGCTATTAAAAATAATCCCACATGGCGCATGCCTTTAATCCCAGCACTCGGGAGGCTGAGGTAGGTGGAGTGTTGTGAGTTTGAGGCCTGCTTGGGCTACAACGCGAGCGCAAGGCCGGCCTGAGCTACATAGTGCAACCCTGCCTCAAAAAAAACAGGGCCGGGAGTTTGGCTCAGTGCCTTAAGCGCCTGCCCTGGCAGGTGCGAGGTTGTGAGTTCAATGCCTCTGGGAGGCCGAGGCAGGAGGACTGCCAAATTTCAGCCCAGCCTGGGCAAGTTAGTGACTTTACCAGACCCTGTCTCAGAATTTTTAAGAAAAAGAAGACAGAGATTGTTATGGTTTGTGTCTAGATGTCCCCCCCACCCCACCCCACCAAAGCTTTATGTAGTCATAGGGATTTTTCAGAAGTGGCTGAATCTAGAGTGTGTAATGCTGGGATTAAGGGTTTGTGATTAGTAAATGAGCCCGCTGACTGGTTTGGTTTACATAGTTCTGGCTAGGATTAAGGGTGAGTGCTACACCCACCCAAGGGCAGGTGGCCTGAATACAATATAAAGCATGGAAAGAGAGTGACCCCAAGTGGCAGGGGAACTGCCTGTGCTCAGTGGCATGAGCTGAAGCCTTGCACAGTAAACCCCATCCATCCGTGCAAACTCAGCACCTCCTCAGAACCTGGTGGGGCCCTGCCCAGCACGCCCAGTCAGATGGGGACTTTCAGGTAGGTCCCGTGGTGCCTGGTTGGGCCAGAGTGGCAGGGGAACTGCCTGCGCTCAGTGGTGTGAGCTGAAGCCCTGCAGAGCAAATCCTTCCAGCCGTGCAAGCTCGGCACCTCACTTGGAACCTGGTAGGGCCACACCCAGTGACCCCAAGCAGCTGGGGAGCTTTGGTGCCCCACATGGCATGAGCTGAAGGCCTGGACAGCATACTCCATCTAGCTCTTCAGCCTTGGTATGCCACTCGGAACCTGGCAGAGTCCCATGCGGCAACCTCAAATAGCCATGGAGCTTCCAAGGGCCATGTGGGGTGTGCTAAAGGCCCGCTCGGCATACTCCCCACATTTCAGGAGCCTTTGAATGCCACTAGGAACCTGGGGAGGCCTGACTAATGACCCCCCACTCAACTGGAGAAACTCCCTGCAGTACAGACAGATATCCTCAACCCAGGAAGCAACTGAAACATTGCATTCAGCTTCTCCAGGGAAATACAGGAAAATGACAAAATGCAAGCACATCAAGGAATCTCAAAACCTCCAGCCCACCCCAAACAAGCCTAGGAGACATGGACATAGAAGAAAATGTAAGCCATATACCTGAAACTTCTGAAATGATAGCAACTGAAGTAAAGAAACAACTCCATTAAGTTGTAAAGGAACTCAGATCAGAAATAATCTTCCAGGTAAAAGAAGAAATGATAAATGTAATAAAAGAAATGCTGAACACATCAAAAGAAGACATAGTTTAAAAATTGAGGAGCACTGCAAAAAAGATAGAAACCTTGAATGAACAATATAAGAAAGAAACAGAATGCATGAAACAGATTCAAAGAGATATCCAGGAAATCAGAAACTCCATCAAAAGTTGATAAAATCACCTCAATGAATGTGAAGATAGACTTTCAGACCTCGAAGAGAAGATTACAGCTAATGAACAGGAAAGAAAAAATGTTTTAAAACATAACATGAAATCAGGAAGTAACAATTCAACAGTTGCAAGATGGTGCAAAGAAAATCAATGTAAGATTGATATGTGTAAATGAAAAAGAAGGTGAAAACACAAATGATATCAAAAAACTATTTACAGAAATAATAGCCAAAAATTTCCCAAACATGGGAAAGGAAATGGACATAGAGATAAGTGAAGCATATAGAACTCCAAATAGCCATAGCCAAAATAAATCTACACCCAGACATATAATAATTAATGCCCCAGAAATTCAACGTAAGAACAGAATATTAAAAGCTATTAGAGAAAAGAGACAGATCATCTATAAGGGAAAGCCCATCAGAATCACAGCAGACTTCTCAACACAAACAATGAAATCAAGAAGAGCATGGAGGAAGGTATTTTAAATCCTAAAGGAAAACACTTCCAACCCAAATTGATGTACCCTGCAAAACTGTCCTTCAAAGTTGATGGAGACCACCAAACCAATCCTGCAAAGAATACTGAAAGATATTCTAGATAGAAGACATAAAAATAACTACGACTTCAAGAACACCAACAAAAAAAAAAAAAATACAAGGCAAGGCAAACAATTAAAGAGGGGAAAGGTAAAGAAACAACAGCAGAAAGATAACATGACAAGAATAAGCCAATATATATCAGTTATAACCATTAATGTAAATGGTCTCAATTCTCCAATTAAAAGAAACAGACTGGCAGAATGGATCAAGAATCAGCATCCAACTATATGCTGCATACAAGAAACTGATCTAATCCCAAAGGAAATTCATAGACTGAAAGTCAAAGGATGAAAAACAATACTCCATGCAACAGGAACCCCAAAAAAAACAAAACAAAACAAAAAAAAGCAGGGATAGCTATTCTGTTGGCAGATAATGTGAATTCAAACCAAGAATGATCAAAAGAAATAAAGTCACTACATACTAGTTAGGGGATAACTTCATGAGGACGAGCTAACAATCTTAAATATATATGCACCAAATACAGGAGCACCCAGCTATATAAAATAAATATTAATAGAAATGAAAAATCAAATAAGCAGGCTTCTGGGAAGATGGCAGAACAGTAAGCAGCAGAGTAAACTGCCTCTCTGAGACATACAGTTCAGATGCTGGAATACAGCATCATGGGGAAGATAAGAAGGAAGGAAATGGGTCCCTTGGACCCAGGAAGAATCTAAAGCAAGAACTGAAACCCACAGAAAGAGCAAAAAGAAAAACTTAAACGAAGAAGAAGGCAGTAGCTGCTGGCACCTTTGCCCGGAGCCAGACCCACTGTACAAGAGAAGTTGCTGGAACGTGGGGACGCACGATCAAGGTGACCTGGCAGCTGTGACCCTGGAGGCCTCTGCAGAGAGAGGCAGCATTGGAGGAGAGTGGCAGTGGACAGGGGGAGCAGACCTGGAAGAGTGAATTGGCTGATGGTGAGTGTAGAGGACTTCGTCCTCCCATGGGAGACAGTGATTAGCCGAGAACCATTTTGGAGTTGAGCTGGAAAAGCCCAGAACCAGAACTGCTCCTGGCTTCCTCCAGCAGTTCCTAGCTGGGCCCAGACCCGTGGAAATTGCTTGGACTGAGCCCTGCTCCCGTGTGCATTCTAGAGGCCATCTTGGAGGGTCCCTGTGTGTAGCCAGCTTGATATGGAGGCAGTGGCCCCACACACGCTCCAAGGGTGGTAGTGGAGGATCCCACTGGTGACCAGCCCAGGTTTACAGGTGGTGGCCACCCCACCCCCACGCACACTCCACCAGCCATCAGAGAGCCAACACAGGCTGGGAAAAGCAGAAGACAGTCCTGAACCAGTGCACCCAATGGCCACCATCAGATACCCATAGCCAGCACTGGCTAGAAGAACCAGACACTCACTTCAGAGAAACTGTAGCCAATGCAGGAAGGGCCTGGACCCCAGTACCCATTTGTCCAGAAGAACCCAGGAATATGTCAAAATGAAGAAGCAAAAGGCAGTCTCTGGCCTCCAATCCAAGCACAGCAAGTGCAGGAGATACAAATGCAGAAGAGATCAGGAGTCACGCAACTGAAGTTTCTGAGGTGATGGCAACTGAAGTAAAGAAACAACTTCATGAGGCTATAAAAGAAATTAGAACAGAAATACTAACTCAGGTAAAAGAAGAAATGAAAAACATAATAAAAGAATTGCTAGGCACCTCTAAAGAAGACATAAATGAAAAAATGGAGCATAGGAAAATGAGGGAAACCTTGAATGAATAATACAAAAAAGATTTAGAATACATGAAACAGATTCAAAGAGATAACCAGGAAATTAAAAACTCCATTGAAAGTTGGCAAAACTCCTTGAAAGAAACTGAAGATAGACTTTCAAACCTTGAAGACAAGTTTGCAGCTTGTGATCGCGAAAGGAAAGATCTTTTAAAAATAACAAGGAACCTGGAAGTAACAATTCAACGGCTGCAACACAACCCAAAGAAACATAACTTAAGAATAAAACGTGTGAGTGAAAAAGCAGGGGTCAACACAAATGACATTAAAAGTCTATTTACAGAAATAATATCAGAAAATTTCCCAAGCATAGGAAAAGGAAGTGACATTCAGAAGTGAAGCATATAGAACTCCAGCTAGCCATAACCAAAATAAATCTACGCCCAGACATATAATCAAGTTTCCAGAAATTCAACACAAAAACAGAATATTAAAAGCTATTACAGAGAAGAAACAGATCACCTACAAAGGAAAATCCATCAGAATCACAACAGACTTCTCATCACAAACCATCAGGTCAAGAAGTGCTTGGAGTGAAGTATTTCAAGTCCTGAAAGAAAACTACTTCTAACCCAGATTGATATACCCTGCAAAACTGTCTTTCAAAATTAACAGAGAAACAAGATACTTCCATGACAAAGAACAACGGAAGGAATTTATGACCACAAGTCAACCTTACAAGGAATACTGAAGGACATCCTACAGAGAGATAAAAAAGACCACAGCTCCAGAAACAGTGGCAGAGGGATATCAACAAGTAGGGCAGATAACTGAATAGAAAGGAAAAGTAGGCAACCAACGGCAAGAAAATAGCATGGCAGAGGCAAGGCAATGCATGTTGGCCTTAACCATTAACATAGATGGCCTCAGTTCACCAATAAAGAGAAACACAGGTAGAGTGGATCAGGAGACAGGATCCATCAATATGCTTTATACAAGAAACACATTAAGGGGGTTCATAGACTGAAAGTCAAAGGAGAGGGAACAATGCTCTATGTGACAGGGAACTAGAAAGAAGTGAGGGTAGCTTGCCCATTAGCTACAAAGTGGAAAAGAAAGATATGGCATTTTTATCCAATGGAAAGCTACTCAGCTATAAAGAAAGATAACCTCAAGCCTCTTATAGGTAAATGGATACAACTTAAGATCATACTTATGAATGAAATGATCCAAAGTCACATGGGTGAACATCATGTTATCTCCCTAGTACAAAAAAAAACTTAAGGAGTTAGAAGGATTCAAAATAAAAAATACATATTGTAAAAATGAAAGGGGAGCCAGGTATGGTGGCACACGCCTTTAATCCCAGCACTCGGGAGGCTGAGGTAGGAGGAGCGTTGTGAGTTCGAGGCCTGCTTGGGCTACAATGTGAGCACAAGGCCGGCCTGAGCTGCATAATGCGACCCTACCTCAAGAAACTAGAGCTGGGAGTTTGGCTCAGTGGCTTAAGCACCTGTCTGGCAGATGTGAGGCTGTGAGTTTGATCCCCAGTGCCACAAAAAAAAAAAAAAAAAAGAAAGAAAGGGGAGGAAGTGTCTAAAAAGGGAAAGCAGTGGCCATTAATTAATCTATTATCGTGATTTGAATCCTGTATTGTTTCATTGTTCTGTTTGGTTTTATTCTATTTTGGTTTGTCTAATTTTATTATATTTGATGGCATGGACAGTTATTTCAAAGATAACAAAATACATTATGGTAGCCATTATTGATATCTGATCACCTTGTTTTGAAGCCCTGTGTTGCTTTCATTGCTTTGCTTTGAGTGATTTTATTCTATTTTGATTTGTTTGATTGTATTTTGACTGTAGACAACTGCTTAGAAGATAACAAGAGGCATTATGGTAACCAGTGTTGTTTTACTATTGTTTTGAAGTCCTGTATTGCTTCTATTGTTTTGTTTTTATTGGTTTTATTCTGTACTATTTTGTTTGATTATATTATGCCTGATGATATGGGCAGTTATTTTGAAGATAACAAGAGGTGTTATAAGGGGAAAGGAAGAAAGAATGAAGGGAACAGGAAAAAGACATAAATTTATATATTTGTATACATAAGATAGTTAAAATGACTATACAACTAAATGCATTAGTTATCGAAAAAGAACAGCTAATACTCATATGATTGGATTGATTTTGCATGTCTATATCTGTTAATCTAAACAACCCCTTTGAAAGTAACAATATGCAACATTACAACCATTGTCAAATTTCTATCATCTCATTTTGTAAACCTATAATGTTACTGTATCGGATTTGTTGTTGTTGCTTGTCTCTTTTGCTTTTTGTTTTTCTTTTCTGTGTCTTTTTTCTCTTAAATAAAAAAATTTTAAAAAATAGAAAAAAAGAAAAAGAAAAATCAAATAAGCAATAACACAATTATAATGGGAGACTTTAACATACCATTAACACAAAGAGACAGATCAACTAGACAGAAAATCAGCAATGAAATAGCAGAACTGAATCAAACTTGTGAATAAATGGACTTAGTAGACATGTACAGTGTTCCACCCAACATCAGAATATACATTCTTCTCAGCTGCACATGGCACATTCTCTAAAACAGACCATTTACTACCCCATAGAACATGCTTAAATAAATGCAAAAGAATTGAAATTATTCCATGCATATTATCTGATCATAGTGCCATGAAGCTATAATTTAATGACAAAAGAAACTGCAAAAACTCCATAAACATATGGAAATTAAATAATACACTCCTGAACAATCAATGGGTCACACAGGAGATTAAAGAAGAAATTAAAAAATATCTACAAGCAAATGAAAATACAAATACAACTTACCAGAACCTGTGGGATGCAATGAAAGCAGTCCTCAGAGGGAAATTTATTGTGGTGAATTCCCACATCAGGAAAACAGAATGAACACAAATAAACAACCTGATACTATACCTCAAACATCTAGAAAAAGAGCAAGTCAAGCCCAAAGCCAAAAGAAGGGAAGAAATTATAAAGATCAGAGCAGAAATTAACACAATAGAGACTTAAGAAATCAATACAAAGAATTAATGAATCAAAGAGTTGGTTCTTTGAAAGAATAAATAAAATTGATAAGGCCCTAGCCAACCTCATTTTAAAAAAGGAAAGAAAAAAGTCAAATTCATGCAATAAGGAAAAGGGCGAAATCACTACAGACCCTGAGGAAGTACAGAAGATCATCAATACCTACTTTGAAAACCTTTACTCTCATAGGTTTGATAACACAAAAGAAATGGACAGATTCCTAGAAACATATGAATTACCAAAGCTGGATCAAGAAGATGTAAAACTGCTGAATAACCCAATTTCAATTAATGAAGTTGAAAATGTAATTAAAACCTTACCAACAAAGAAAAGCTCAGGTCCTGATGGATTCACTGCTGAATTCTACAAAAAATTCAAGGAAGACTTAATGCCAACACTCCTCAAACTCTTCAATGAAATTGAAAGGGAAGCAGTTCTCCCTAAGTCATTCCTGGAAGCAAGTATTACCCTCATACCAAAACCAGAGACAGACCCAATCAAAAAAGAGAACTACAGGCCAATCTCTCTAATGAATATAGATGCAAAAATCCTCTGTTTGCCAAAACAGAATGCAGTAAGTCATCAAGAAGATTATACACCACGACCAACTGGAATTCATCCCAGGAATGCAGGGATGGCTCAACATCTGCAAATCAATCAACAGCAACACACCATATCAATAGAGCTAAAGATAAGAATCATACAATCATTGGGTCTTTTGATAAAATTCCAACACTCATTCATGATAAAAACCCTATGGAAAATCAGAATAGATGGCCTTTAGTTCAATCTAATAAAAGCAATCTATGACAAACCAACATCCAGTATCATATTAAATGGTCAAAAACTGAAAGCTTTTACTCTAAAATCAGGAACAAGACAAGGATGTCCATTATCACCACTCCTATTCAATATAGTGCTGGAGATATTAGCCAGAGCAATTAGACAAGAGAGAGAAATAAAAGGGATAAACATAAGAAAATAAGAAGTTAAATTATCATTATTTGCAGATGATTTGATACTCTACATAGAAGACTCCCAAAACTCCATTGAAAGACTTCCAGATATAATAACCAGTAATGTAGCTGGATACAAAGTCAACACTCAAAAATCAAGAGCATTCCTGTACACAAACAACAAACTCACTTAGAGAGAAATAAGAGAAGCCACACCCTTCGCAATAGCATCCAAAAAACTGAAATACTTAGGAATCAACCTAACAAAGGAAGTAAAAGATCTATTCAGTGAAAATTACAGTACTCTGAAAAAATTGAAGAGGATTTCAGAAAATGGGAAGACATTCCTCATTCATGGATAGGAAGAACAAACATTGTGAAAATGGCCATTCTCACAAAATTGTTGCACAGATTTAATGCAATTCCAATCAAAATACCATTAGCATATCTCACAGATCTAGAGAAATCATTCCTAAAATTCATCTGGAACCAGAAGAGACTTCGAATAGCAAAGGCAATTCTGGGCCACAAAGACAAGGCAGGAGGCATCACAATCCCTGATTTAAAGATATACTACAAAGCTACTGTGATAAAATCAGCATGGTACTGGAATAAAAACAGACCTGAAGGTCAACAGAATACATTAGAAGATACAACCACAACTACAAACACACTTAGCCACTTCATCTTTGACTTAGGGGCCAAACAAGTTCACTGGAAGAAAGATAGCCTCTTTAATAAGTGGTGCTGAAAAAACTGACTTTCCATATGCCAAAAACTAAAACTAGACCCATGCCTATCACCATGCACTAAAGTCAAAATGGGTCAAAAATCTAAATATTAAAACAGAAACACTAAATCTGCTGGAAGACAAAATAGGTAGAAATCTTGAAGACATAGGGGTAGGCAGAGAATTCATGAACAAAAATCAAACTGCTCGGAAAATACTTCCCAGAATCAATAACTGGTATCTCATCTTATTGAAAAGTTTTTGCATGTCAAAGGAAATCTCCAACAGAGTGAAAAGAAAACCCGCGAATTGGAAAAAAATCTTAGTCAACTGTCCCTCAGACAAAGGATTTCTACATATATAAAGAATTTTTAAAAATCAGACCCCTGAAATTCAAAGACCCAATCCAAAAATGGGCATCTGAGATGAATACACACTTCTCAGCTAAAGAAATACAAATGGCAAATAAATACATCAAAAAATGTTCAGCATCATTGGTCATTAGAGAAATGTAAATTAAAACAACACTGAGATTCCATTTCACTCCAGAAAGAATGGCGAGAATCATGAAAACCACCAATAACAAATGCTGCAGAGGTTGTGGGGAAAAAGGAACTCTCTTGCACTGCTAGGAATGCAGATGGATGCAACCACTGTGGAAATCAGTCTGGAGGTTCCTCAAAAAGCTGGCATTATAAGTCCCATTTGACCCAGCTATTCCACTTCTGGGCATATTCCCAGAAGAACTGAAAACATCGTACCACAGTGATATATGTGTATCTATGTTTATAGCAGCACAATTTGTAATAGCCAAATCTTGGAAACAACCTAAATGCCCATCAACTGAGGAATAGATAAAAAAGATGTGGTATTTTTATACAATGGAGTACTACTCAGCTACAAAAGGATCACACTGAGGCTTTTATAGGTAAATGGATGCAACTTGAGACCATACTCATAAGTGAAATAAATCAAACTCACATGTGTAAATACTGTATGGTCTCCCTAGTGTAAGAAACTGAAAGAGTAAATAAGATACAAAATCTTCAGTAAATATTGTGAAAGGGCAACAAACTGCCCAAAGGGGAAAAAATAACTCAGATAGGGAAAAAGAGAAAAGAAGGAAGAGAAAAGAAAAAAGATATAAATTTGTACATATACACTTAAAATAGCTAAGATGATTGTGTTACTAATTCTAGTATTTCTTGGAACAAAACAGTTAACATACATAGGATTAGATCAATTTTGCATATTTATATAGGGTAACCTGAGCAACTCTTTTCAAGATAAATATGCAAAATAACAACCTTAGTTATGTTCCTGTCACCTTGTTTTGCAAGCCTGTATTGTTACTGTTTCAGGCTCTTTGTTATTGTTATTTATTAGTCTCTTGTTTCTTGTTTTTCTTGCAATTTGTTATGTTTTATTTTGTTTTTCCCTCTCATACAGAAAGGACAGATGTACATGTATAGGCTTATACATGCCTAGAACTTCATCTAAAGAGTTTACAAGAATTGATTTTATTACATGTGATGGTATAAATAGCTACTTTGAAAAAAACAAGACATTATGGTAGCCATTGCTGATTTCCTATCATCTTGTTGTGAAGTCCAATAATGTTTTTATTCTTTGTTTTGATTGGTTTTAGTCTGTTTTGTATTATTTGATTTCAGTATGTGTGAAAGTGTGGACAGCTGTTTTGAAGAGAACACGAGACATTATGGTAGCCATTGTTGATTTTCTTATTGTCTGGCTTTGAAGGCCTATGATGCTTTCATTCTTTTGTTTTTATCAGTTTTATACTATTGTGTTTTGTTTGAATTCATTGTGTGTGAAGATATAGACAACTACTTCAAAACAAGAGACATTATGGTAGCCACTGTTGATTTCCTGTTGTCTTGTTCTGAAATCCTGTGTTGCTTGCATTGTTTTGTTCTGCTCTGCTTTGTTCTGTTCTGTTTTGCTTTGTTTTATTCTCTTTAAACTAAAAAAAATAAATAAAAATAAAAAAAGGAGAGGAAAGAGTCTTGTCCCCTCCCATCCTTGTTGCTTTTGCCATCTTCTGCCACCATGAACTGCTGCCCCTTTGCCATGTGCCATATTGCCTGGGAGTCAGTCCATTATGGACTGAAACTTTTACAAACTATGAGCTAAAAAACCTTTCCTCCCTTAACCTGTGGGTGTTGTGTAGTTTGTCTCAGCAACAAGAGAAAAGTAACTAAGACAGAGATGGACAGCTCAGTGTGAAGGCCTTGGGTTCAATCTCCAGTACCACTAAACAAATAAAGAAAGTATGCTATCATGTGGAGAAAACAAATACTTCTACACTAAAAAGTAGTCTTTGTCTTCAAAATAGGTTGAGAATCATAGCTGCAAACCCTTCATTTGCCCTTTTTAGCACTTCAGCCCCTATGCTACTGGCTAAGCTCACAGAATGACTGCCCCTGCAGTGACCTGGTTTGCATTAACACTACTTTTCTAGGAAACCCAGCACTGTCCAGGAGCCAACTCAGAGCAGAGGGGAAGTAAGCAAGACCCGAGGGACTTCCATCATCACTCAGAGTGCTGCCAAGCCCACTCCAACAGAATTGTTTTGCGCAGTGCTCACATAAAAGCTCAACTCTACTGCCATGTTTTAAAGCCGTAAAGGATTAAAATCTCTTAATCAATAATCATTGGCCTACAGGTAGTTTACACGTTTCATTTTGTTCCTCAATGTTATTATGGTGAGGAGCAAGAGCAGATAAAGGTCATGTTGGTAATTAAAGCTATATTGTAGAAATATGCACACCCAAGATATGATTAAATAAGAAAATATTACTTGGTTCAGTATCATCATTAAACTTGCATTAATTTATAAATATTTAAATGTACCATATGATGATCATAAATAATCGGTTTTTGTCAGTTTCTAAAGTAATACAACCCATAAACCCTCTGAAATATTACTGCAGAAAGAAACAGTCCAGAAAGTATGCAAGCCATACTTACATTCGAATGCTGTAGTTGTGGCTTCAGGCAAAACCTGGCCTATCACATCCTAAACAAAGAAAGAATAAAGAAACACAATTAGCCATCTTCTTTATTGCTAACATGTGGTAAATCCTAGAGGAAATATGAGAACCTGGAAAAGATTTTTGAAATGTTGGCATAAACTATAAAAACATTAGCTCATAATTACACTTAGTCCAGTAAAGTAAGCCCACAGTTTAAATATCTATTCCAGGCAGAAAAAGTTTTAGAAAAATCTCTAGAGAATATTAACAAGTTTTTACTCTCAATTCAACAGTGCACACAACTACACTATTGAGTGTTTACACACACACACACACACACACACACACACACAAACAGTATCTTCTACAGGAGGCTGTGGAATGTATTTGGGGGGTGGTAAGAAAAGGGGTTGGAGGGTCAGATCACCCTAAGATTGGATCTCAGCTCTTTATTAGATGTATGACTTGTGGGAAAAATAAATCACTTATTTGGATTACCCTCCAAAATGAATCCAGTAATACAGAAGCAAAGTAAAAATTAAATAATGTAATAAACATAACCTTGGGACCTGGCACACTGCAGACAATCAACAAACATCAGTTCTGACACCTAGCCAGTCACACAGTGCCTTGGGCTCCGTGGTGGGAGTTCAGTCCCCACAGTCTCCACAATGATGATGACACAATCACATAAAACGACACTTCCTACAAACGATTCCTGTCAACCTTTACTCTTAAGCAATGGAAAACATACTTAATGACACCAAAATATAAGTTAATCTAGCTTACCAAAATCTTCAAAAAGTGTATATGATCTGATATCAATGTGTAAACAAATCTACCAAATTGAAAACAATAAAAAATGACAGGCTATGAAGTCAGTTAAGTGAAGAGGCACAGAATGGCTAAATTCTGCAAAACACAACCCTTGTGATGTCCAGGGCCACAGGAGTGGCTTGCAGACCTCCTTTCTCTCTGGGAGCTCTGCCACAACTGGCACCAGGCAGCCAGCTGACAAAGCCGCACGCAGTATCTCTCAGCAGGGAGCCCACAGCCCTTCCAAGCAGGGCATTTAGCACAGTGGCGGCTGCAACTCCCCTCTGAAGGTAATTCTTTAGACGCTTCTGCTGCAGTGGCATTTGCATAATAGTCCTGCCTCTACAGTGCAATTTTCCTCCCAGAAATAAATCTGTGCATATAAAATTGATCAAAGAGAACTATCCTGAGCAGTCCTTACTCATCACAGTCAAAAGAGATTATGCTTCTTCTGACTCTGGTCTTAGCAGATGGAACACTGACTTTTTGAGTACATATCTGTATAAGATTTGGGGTTAGAAAATGCTTTCTATACACTTATAGCGAGAAGGGACTTATTAACAAGAAACTGCAGAATAAGTAAGAATAAAGTAGATGGGCAAAAGTATCACACATGAGGGCACAGACTCTGCAGCCCACCGTCCAGGCTGGACAATGACTCTGCCTCTCACTAGTGGAGCAAAGGAACCACTAGGTGCCTCAGTTTCCTTACGTACACCATGAGATCGTAACTATACCTGCCTTATAGTACTAATGAGTTGATATTTGCAAAGGGCTTAGCAGAATGTCCACCATATGTGCCATATTAGTGTGTCTTAAATACATGAATCACTGATTCTTACAAAGCTCATAGTAAAACCTTTATAAACTCAGCTCTCAACAGTCAGTGGAGGATGATGGTCATTGCTCACTTGCATCCTTCTGCAGCACTGACTGAAGACCCTTTCTCGCCTGTACAGGAAGAAATGGGGAGGGACGGGAATGGGGAGACGGATGCTCTATCCTGCTCCTCCCCATTCAGATCCTCACTGGCTACTTCCAGGGAGCGCTGACCACTGCCAACCAATCTTGAGATGTGAACTGCACCCTGCAGAATTATCAAACTAACTTAGGATCATTCCTGCTAGTGAAAAGCAGAGCCCTTCAAACAGCAAACATCTAAGAGCCCTGCTGGGCAACAATGGCATGGTTTGCCCACCAACATTAATCAAGGCTTTAGATGTGAGATGGGAAAAGGACAGGAAAAAAAAAAAAAGCAAACAATTGAGACAATCGAGTGAATACAACTGACTATCTTATTTTCTCAAAGAAATAAAATGAGACTATCATAACAGCAAAAGGGTCTGAAAATTAATGAGTATCTACTGGTCATCTTTAAGCAAGGTACATTTAATGATTTTTCTGTACATTTTGTACCTATATTTAAGGACTTATTCTGAACTTATTTCCAAGTGATCTTTTCTTACCCCCAGCAAGGTAACATTTTACCTCAGCTGATGAAATTGCAAAACTTAAATTTACCTATCTTGGTAGTAATCATTTCTTCTTTCCTGATTCCTTGCAATGAATCAGATAAATACCTGACAGGCCCAAAACATAACTGAGCATCTACAACATGCCAGGAGCCTTTTAAGTAAGCTAGAGAAGACTTTAGGAAGCTTATAATCTGGTCATAAAGATAAAGACTAATGATATAAAACACTTCTAGGATGATAAGAGCCAAGTAAAGACATAACTAGCAAATGGTGGTAACTAACCGGGAAGAGAAAAAAAATCACAGGTTCAGTTTTACACAAAAATTTCACAGATGTGGGGAAAATAAAGAGGAGAATTAGAGACAGGATGCAAAGAACAGAGTGGACTGGGTTGGATCGTCCCTCCTGTCATAACTAACCCAAACCAATCTGCAAAGGTTTTCCAGAGCTCCAGGAAAGAGGAGAAACAGAGCGCTGGAAAATGGACATGACAGCCACTCCCAATGTCGCTGTCCTTGAAGACCAGGGAGGCCTCTTTCACATGACAGCCAGCCCCTGAGGATTCAGGTAAAAGACAAGGCCCGAGAGGCCTGTGACCTGCCCAGTGTCTCCTATCTACTTGGCGAGGTAATGCCTAGAGCCCTCAACTGAGGGTCAGAGACACTCAGTTACTGTGACTCAGTGACACAAACTCCGGGTGGCCTTAGCAAGGGGTTTTCTCCCTCTGGGGTTTCAGGCTTCCTCATGAAAACTGGAATGGAAGCTGGGTCGTGATGGTGTGAGGCTGAGGGAGGAAGATTCCACGCTCAAGCCCACCCTGGGCAATTTAGCCTCTTAGCCAGAACCTGTCCCAACATACAAAATAAAAAAGGACTGAGGATGTAGCTCAGTGCAAAAGCCCTGGGAGTTAGAGAGGGGTTGATTAGAGGAAGGGCATGCTACCAGATTTCTTGTGGCTTTAAAGTTTAAGATTCCAAGCCAGAGATAACTGACCTTCTGTCAGCTTTCACCTTTTATTGATAAAGCGATGAGGTGAAGCGGGAGCGAAGATCAGGGGAACTAGGCTGGAGCACAGAGGACACCACAGCACTCACCAGCACGGGTCCTCCATCAGGGTCTCTCTGGGCTCACCCAGGTGGATGTGTGTGGGCACCCTGCACTCCAGCTCTGCTTGTTGGCCATGACTGCAGTCAGCCTTGAGTCTGGAACAACTCGGAAGTGCTCAAGAAGCAGAGGGCCAAGGCCCTAACCCTTGGGTCTAGAGGCCACCCTTCCTGAGCACTCCCCAGGGGCTTGACTGTCCTGAGCATTTTATTGGAATCCACTGCACAGTCCTCACATCTCTAAGCACTATTTTTATCCCCCTCCATCTTTTTCTAAAATGGATGAAGAAATAAGTAAGAAGACTTGTCCAAGCAGTAGGACTTCCAATTCGAACTCAAGCAGTCTGGTTTCAGATTTCTGGAGGATTTTTTGGGGGAAGAGCAGTATTAAGGATTGAACTCAGGGCCTTGCATGCTAGACAAGCACTGTACCACTGAGCTACAACCTGCAGTCTTTTTATTTTTTATTATTTTGAGAAAGGGCCTTGCTAAGTTGCTAAGCTTCCCAGCTAGGCTTGAACTTGCCATCCTCCTGCCTCAGCCTCCCAGAGTGCTGGGATTAGAGGCATGCACCACCATGCCTGACTCTCAGTGCTTTTTATTTTGAGACAGTCTCACAAAATTGCTCAGCTGATCACAAACTTACAATTGTCCTGTTTCAGCTTCATAAGGAGCTGGCTTAACAGGTGCACCCCACTGGGCTTAGCTAGTCCATGATCTTAAACACTGTACTACTGATCTACTTAAAATAATGCCTTCTACTATTTCATATGAATAAACTGAGAGAAAGTTCATCTTCCTCACTGTAAACACAATCTCAGCCTCCATAAATCTTTGAGGCAGGTTATCAACGTCCATATTTTACAAATAAGTACACTGAAGTTCAGAAAGGTAGAGTGACTTGCCTAGTTAGCAGGACAACTGGCACTGAAACCCAAATTTCTTGACTCATAACTCAGTACTCTGTGAACAAAAATACAATGGAAGCATACTTTTTTTTGTTGTTTTTTGAGATAGGGTTTTGCTATGCAGTTCAGGCTGGCCTTGAACCACTTTGTGGTCCACACTGACCTTGAACTCATAGCAATCCCCCTGCCTCAGCCTCCTGAGTGCTGGGATTACAGATGTGCACCACCTATTATGCCCAGCGAGCATCTTACTTTAAGTTCCCTCATTAAACAACTATTTTAGGGTTCCAAGACAGCAGAAACAGAGGGGAAACAGCAATCTCCTTCTCCTCCAAAACTTTACCTTCCAAGGGTATAGAAGGGCAAATGATCATAACCAAATGTGTGCTATGCTAGGGTATGCACACGAGGCTGCAGAATACAGAGGTGCCACATAACCCACACTAGTATGGAGGACAACCGAAGTTCGGCTTAGAGAGGCCAACTGAAGAAAAGGGCAGAGCAGCACTGACAGTAATTCTATCTACCTACCTGGAGCACAGGGTCCTCATGGGGGTGTGGTGAGAGGAAGCTGGGTGCCAGGCAGGTCACAGCCAATCAAGATGGACCCAGAGGACCTTGATAAGGAGTCTAGGCCTATCCAGAAAATCTGTGTGCATCAGCGTGGAGAACTCCAGATGCAGAGAGGACGGTACTCACTGCATGAGACTGGAAGCAGCTGAATCAGTACAGCCTCTGAAAATCTGCATGTTTGGGTGGTCAGTAACATCCAGAACTCAAAATGAACTTACAGGAATCAAATTTTTATCCAAGACAATAAAAAAAAAAAAATCACAAGTCTTCTTCTGAAGAACCTGCCACTCAGGTCCCTCTTGTCACACAGGTAAGTTCCGCTATGTCTGCCTCTTACAATGTACCTCTTGGATTTGGTATATAAAATGGGCACAATGCAATCAAACTAAGGCTAGAAAGATAGGAAACAGCTGCAGCATGAGGAAAAAATACTTAGAGAAAGGAAATCTGAGTTTTGGTACTGACTCTCCCAGGAAGCACACAGCTTTGAAAAAGTCCTGTTATCTCACCTCAGTAATTCCCTGTAAAAAACAAAACAAAACACAAAAAAGGTGCATTGGCCAAAAAGGGCCTATGGGGTTATACACAGCTCTAATGTTCCATAATTTCGTTTGAAATATATTGAGTATCGTAAATGTAACACACTATCAATTCTAAGATGCATATTTTCTCTCTATTTTAATATCACTGGAATCAGGCTGTTTTTGTTATAGTTTAACAGGCAGCGTTTTTTTGTTTCTTCGTGGTAGGTAAGATTTTTGTCTTACAAGCAAGGGCATCTTAGGTATGCTCAAATATGGTAAGTTACAGTTGAAATGGTTTCCCTGTCCCAGCAGGCCACAAACTTCAGACAACTCAGAAGAAAGACACAGCTGAAATCTGGCCAGGGACATTCCTCGATCACTTGGGACAGAACTCTGTTCTAAACTCAGCTTTTAATATCCCGATTGGTAGTGTGTGTGTGTCCCTGCCCATGCTGTGAACTTGCTGAGGGCAGGGGTTCAATCTGATGCGTTTAATTTCCAAGGACCCTGAACATCTAGCAGGTTTCAGTGGATGCAACTGATAAATGCTGGGTTTGACGAGAGAAACAGAAAATAAAGAAAATCTACTCCTCAGGAGGCCAGCAAGGGCTACCACCAGTAGTTTAGTCCACCAGTGGTAAAGGAACTGGCTACCCAAAATCCTGAGTCCCCCCTCCCTGGGATTGGGACACTGAGATCACCACTCACCAGCACATCTCTGAAGAGTAACTGAGGCCCGGAGTGCACAGTCCAGTCCACCGCGCCACTATTTGGAATCTTGATGCGAATCACCAGCACCTGGTTCTCCATGGCACAGCAGGGGCCAAGGGCCAGCCACAGCATTACAGGTTAAAGGGGCTCACATCCTGTCCCCTGAGTAGGAGGGGCTCCAAGCGGTGCAAGAGGAGCAAAAGGTGAAAACGGGGCGCGAGGGTGAGGGGCGCCCAGGAGGGGGCCCACAGGCACGAGCCAGGCCCAGGCTCCGCGGGGTTGGATGAGGTCCCCCGGGGAGGGTCCCCTAGGGAGCGGCTGGGGCCAGGAGGAACCGGAGGTCGGGAGGTTGTGGAGTTGGAAAAGAGGGCAAACGGGGTGGGGACGCTCTGGACAGTCGGTGTAGACACGAGGAAAATGCAGAGCGGGGACCCCACTGGGGGACATACAGCGGCAGGTGTCCGCCCCTCCGTAGTGCCCGAGGGGAGGGTCCCGGACCTGACGGGACTCAGTCTGGGGCCACTAGGAAGGAACCCCGGTCCGCCGGACCCCGAGAAGGCTGAGGGGCGCCCTGCGCGGAGCGAGTCCTCTGCCCGCTGGGAACCAGAGGGCGCGGCGCCTGCGGGCTCAGCCCCAGCTTGCCGAAGCCGCGCGACCCGGCGGCGACTGTGGTGGCGAGAAGAGGAAGGCGGCGGCGGGCGCACTGTTACTCCGGAACCAAAACGCGCCGGCGCCGGAACCCCGGGAGCCGACGTGCGGGACCCGCCTCCCGCGGCGCCATGTTGGAAGAGGGCAGCTCCCGGGCGGACCGCCCATCGCCGAGCGAGCGCGACCCCTGCAGAAGGCTGTCTTGTGCAATCGCCAGACCCTCGTCACCCAGAGAGGTGACGGCCCTTTCTCTACGCTTGTTAAAGGTTAAGAGGTGAAAACGTCTAACAGAAGAAGGACGAAACTGATTTAGGGTTAGAGTCTGCCGAAAGCCCATTTAAGGCTTAAAATTGCTTACTGATTGCCTTCACTGAAGCCTCAAAACAGGACGGCGCGTCCCGTTTACCCCCACTTTGTCAAGCTGTGCTTATTTGTTCCCCAAATCAAAAAGAGCAAGGCAAGAATTGAAAGAATTGGGGGGTTGCCCCCTGATTCCAAGTCACAGGTCCGGAGGCTCATCATCTGCCTTGCAAATTAAGAGAACGCACATGAATTTTTTAGTGAGGTCCCCTAGAAGTGCCCTAAAAATACAAAACAGTCCCTGATTCAGAAGCAAGAAACTCAGTAAGGAGTTTAACTGCTTGGGGGCAGCTGTAGGAATGGCATCATAATCTTTTATTCAATCGCTTCAAAAAATCAAATCTGGACCACATATTTTCAACCAAACTGCTGTTGCTTATGCAGTCGGTGATGTCGGCTGTTGCTGTAAACCTTGGTTATTTTTAAATGCCTTGTTACTTCAGATACATAATCCCATCAATCTATTGTACCCATACAGAATTTGTTCACAAATGGCAGCGTGTAGCTTCGGCGTTTTTTTTGTATTGAAAAGTGCTCACATCGGTTTTCCTTTTGGGGTATGAATTTTGCATAAACTCAGTGGGGAATAGTCTGTTTCCTCTCGAACAGATATAGTTGATTAATGTGAGAAGACAAAAAACTAAATGTTGATCATTTTTAGTATAATTTTTTCTGCATAATTTTCACTACCTAAATTTCGCTTATATTTAATCTGAAAGGCCATTGTAGGAAATAAATTATCACCTTTTAGTTATTGTAACTTAATAGCTTAGGTAGAAATTCATTTAGTTAGATCCTCCAGGTATTCTAGGAATTTCCTTTCCAACATACATTTCAATTCTCTGAAAAATAAACCCATTCACCCAAGGTCCCCATGTACTTTGTATTGAAAGTTCATTTCCCATTATTTGAGAAAATAGACCACAAAACTAGAGATTTTCTATGGGCCTATGATTCGTTTAAATGTCTTTTTTATTCAAAGTACCATAGGGAAACCAACTCCATTTGCCATATTTGCATAAATATTCTGAAGCTTTTCTTATACAAATTGCAAACTCATACTTCTTTCCCAATATTTGCAGTCAATATAATTACATTTCAGTTTTTTATAGTCTTCATAGAGTAAAAAAATCTTAGCTTTGATGATTTGAACAAGGATAGTCCAGAAATTTCTTAACTGTTATTGTAAGAAACATCATAGTCACAAATAATACTAGACCATTCTATAATGATCTTAAGTGATAAAATATCATTTGATCTCTTTACCATATAGAATAAGTTCTATTATCTAAATTTAAAGTATATTTAACATTCAGCATTGAAGTTGTATGTAATGTTGAAACTTACACATAGTACTTTTTTTTTTTTTTAACCACGGATTGAACTCACAACCTTGTGCCTGCCATGCAGATGCTTAAGCCACTGAGCTAAATCCCCAGCTGTATTTTTTGAGACAGGGTCTCACTATGCAGTTCAGGCTGGACTTGAACTCACTTTGTATCCCAGCCTGGTCTCGAGCTCACAATAATCCTCCTTCCTCAGCCTCCCAAGTGCTGGGATTAAAGGCGTGTGCCACCACGCCTGGACATTTTTTTTCTTTTTTTCTTTTTTAATAGTGGATACAAGTGAGGTAGTCACTCAGGCACTGGCTGAGGTACTTTGGTAGCCATAAAGCACACAGTAGAAAGAAAATCTTCACTTGTATTTGTCCTCATGGAGGGCTGTTAAAGTTTGGATCTGAAATGTCTCCCAAAGCCCGTGTGCCCCAACCTTTGGCATTACTGGATGGTGGTAAAAACGTTAAGAGTTGGGACCTAGTGGGAAAGTTATCTCATTGGGGGTGTGACCTTAAAGGCGCTATTAGGAGCCTATCACTTCCTCTCTCTCTTCTTGCTTCCCATTTGCCATTGCCTTGGTTACTTTTCTCTCATTGCTGGGACAAAACACCTGACACCCAAAAGGAAGGAAGAAAAGTTTATTTAGCTCACAGTTTGTGGAGGTCTCATTCCATAATCAGCTGGCTCCAAGGCAGGGTGGCATGGCATGGGCAACACTTCAAGGCAGCAGCCAGAGCCAAAAGGAGAAAAGAAAGAACCTCTTTTCCTCCCTTATAGTATATACAGGCTACACACACACACACACACACACACACCCCGCCCTGTGGGTGTAGCACTCACAAAATCTCTCCATCCTCTCCTCTTGCACAGGATGAGGATATTTACAAAGTAAGGATCCTGGCTGAGTCTCTTAGTTAAACTTCTAAACTCCTCAAGATGATACAATGTATCAACGATAACAGTCATCAGATAAGCAGGTTTCCTCCATCATGCACTCAGCACAGTGATGTTCTGCCTCACCACAGACCCAAAAACAATGCCACCATCAACTGAAACCATGAGCCACAGCTAACTTTTTCTCCATGAAAGTTGTGTATTTTGTTTCACTGGTGGAAAGCTAACACCAGGAACTCAGTGATATAATGGAAAATTCCTCTCTTGATAAAATTATATTCTGATGGGAGAAAAAGACAAATGAGTAAGATATATGTTCTATAGTGATAAGTGCTAGGAGAAAAATGACCCCAAAAGAGAACATGAAAATAAAGCAGTTGGTGCCACTAAGGAATGTAAAAATTTCCCATGTTGACTCCTCCTGCTGACAAATTTAATGAAAATATACACTTCTGTAAAGTGCCTAGTTTTGAATTGTTAAAAATCGTGATAAAGCCGGGTGTGGTGGCACACGCTTTTAATCCCAGCACTCCGAGGCTGAGGTAGGCAGAGCATGAGTACAACACCAGCGCAAAATCAGCCTGAGCTACATAGTGCGACCCTGCCTCAAAAACCTAGGGCTGGAAGTTTGGCTCAGTGACTTAAGCACCTGTCTGGCAGGTGTGAGGCTGTGAATTCGATCCCCGGTGCTGAAAAAAAAAAAATTGTGATAAAATACACGTAACATCAAGTGTACCCTCTTAACCATTTTAAATTATGTAGTTCAGTTACGTTCAATATGTTCACATTGTTGTAAAACCAATCTCCAGAACTTTTTCACCTTGCAAAACTGAAACAACTTCCCTCATGTCCCTAATGTTTTTCCTCTTTCTACATGTTTAATCTAAATACTTCATACAAGTAAAATCATACAATATTTATCTTTTTGTGTCTGGCTTATTTTACTTACAATGGTGTTCCTTTACTCTCTAGTTTATGTCAGAAGTTCCTTCCTTTTCAAGAGTAAAATAAGACCACCAAATGTCTATATGGAATTGTATTTCTCCATTCGTCCATTGGTGGACTATGGGATTGCTTCCACTTTGGCTATTTTAAATAATACTACTATGAACATATGTGTAAGAATATCTATTCCAGGATTGAGGGTGTAGTGTAGTGGTGGAGAGTAGGCCTAACATTTTCAAAACCTTGGTTTGATCTCCAGGACCCAAACAAAGCAAACAAATCAGTCTTTATTTTGCTTTGCATTCTTCTGGATATTGCATTAGTCTGTTTTTCATGACTATAATGAAACTTTATAAAGAAGTTTCTTTAACTTACAGTAGTTTGGCGAGGTTCAAGGACATTTAGCTGGCATCAACTTGGCTCTAGTAAGGATCTCATGGTTGACAGTATCACAATACAGGGCTTGGGTGTGGGAGGAAGAGATTACTACTCAATACAAGAAGTCAGAGTCACTGGGTCCACAGAGCCATTTCCAGAAACAGCTCCCCAGTAACCTTTAAAACTCCTTCTAGGCCTAGCCTCTTAAAGGTCCACCATCTCCTAGTACTGCTTCCCTGGACCTAACTCTCCAACATTATGAACTTTTGGGAAGAATGCATTTATATCCAAACCATAGCAGATATAAGCAGATATATTTGTAGAAATAGAATTTCCATATCATGTTTTCTGTTTAATTTTTTGAGGAACTGCCATAACATTTTTGACAGTAGTTGTAACACTTTATATTCTCACCCAACGTGCCTAAGTGTTCTAGTTTCTCCACATCTTCACCAATACTTGTTATTTTCTGTTTTCTCTTTCCACAGTGGCTAAATTATTGGGTGTGAGGTGATATTCATTGTGGTTTGGGTTTGTATTTCTCTACTAACTTTCAACATTCAGCATCTTTTCATATGCTTATTGTCCATTTGTATATATTTTTTGGAGAAATACCTTTTCAAGCCTTTTTCTGATTTTTAAATCATTTTTAGTGTTGCTGTTTTTAAATGATTTTGTTTACTAAAGAAAATTATACTTTGCTACTATAAATTCTGAGAAGTCTTCTTTTATCTCTTATCACCTTACACTCAAAATCTTGCATCCTTAGCCCAGAATCTGAGTCCTGCTATCACCATTGCTGCTATCTCATTCCAAACTGTTCTTTCCTCATCTTCTCTTTTCACCCTTGCCTCTCTTATAAACGCTCTGTTCTCAACCTCATTATCAGAGTGAGACCAGGTCACTTGTTTGGTCAAAACTCTCCAGATGGTTTCCTATTTTATGCAGAATAAAAGCCAGTCTTCTCTTTGGCCTACAAAGCTCTGCACATTTTTCCCCCTACCTCTTCTGAACTTTGTGTTATTCTGGTTGTTGGGTGCTGGGCATTGACCCAGGGCCTCACACATTTATACCTCTACCACTGAGCTGCAATCCCAGTCCCTGTTTTGAACTCTTGAACTTCAGTTCCCACTATTCTCCATCACTTACACTGGCTTCCTTCTCTGTGTTCTTTGAATGTGTCTGGCATCCCACCTTAAGGACTTGGCATTTGTTACTTCCTCTGCTTGGACCACTTTTACCCCACATATCTACATGGCTCCTTTCCTCATAGACCTTAGCTCCAATGTCACCTTCTACCTGATGCCTTCTCCAACTGCAGACCTACCCACACACCCTTCCGCACAAGCATGAATTGATTCCTAATCCCTTTCTCTTGTTACTATTTCTCCTCTCTATTCCAGATACTGTCCCTGGGAATCTGCGACCTGGTGCATGCAGCAAAGAACTGGATCCTCACTTCCTTGGTCTTTGGTTCTTTGAATTCTTGATGAAATAATTCAGTCAAGACACTTAGGCCATGCAGAAATATAAGAAGAGTTTATTGTAAAGTAGATAATGAGAGAGTTAGGTCTTCAAGCGAGAAGGTAGGCAGTGCCACAAAGGCATCTGCCCTGAGTGCGAGTTTGGATACTTTTTTATGTATGCAGAAGTTACTCCTTGGGTTTAGGGAACCAGGATAATTATGATGCTCACTGACATTTTTACTTAGAAGTTACTTTGGAATTGCAAAATATCTTCTTGTCATTTTTTAGATGCTTGGTGTTTTCTCAGGGGATTTCCTCATGTAGGAAGGAAATTGAAGAAAGATAAGTTCTTAATTTAAACCAGGTCCAGCCCAACTCAGAAGGGCCTTCAAAGTGCATTTCTTTTCCTGATATCATTGGACTGTAGGCTGTGGCAGCCAGGAATGCTGTATTCCTGGTTCTGGAGTTGAGCGACCAGATGGCCAGGTATCTGAAGGACTGTGTACAATTGGAACATTGAAATGTCATTGCACTCTGTGGAATTACTTTGGGCCTGAGACCTAACAAATGATCATAAATATAGACTGAAGTTTTTCTTTGCCCAATGGTAACACGTGCTATTTTGAACTCTCCTTTGTTCTTCGGGCCTGCTAATGTCTAACTACCTGCCTCACAATACCCCTTTTACTCATTTCTTTGTCTTTCCACCAGACTATAACTTCACAAAGTAGGGGAATTGTGTGTCTCTTCACTTCTATAACCCTATTACCTAGCAGAATAACTGGTACATAGTGGACATTTTAATATTTGTTGAATGAACAAATTAATGAATGTTGAAGTAAAGTGGATTAAATGATAGAAATTCAATTTGCATGTGCTTTTTCTGCCTTCCTTGGGCATCACTTGCTCCTTTTTCTGTCAACACACCACACCCACCACACCAAGACCAACAGCACATTTATAGCTGTGTCTCCTACCGTATGATCAAGAAACCTGATGGTCCCTTTCAGTGTGGGCCCTTACATGCAACATGCCAGTATGTACTTATTAATTTAGGAGACCATGGAGAGAACAGAAGGTGAAAAGAGAAAAGGAGTGACTTTGCTGTGGAAAACCCCATCCTAGTTGAGTAATCAAGTTTGATATCACCAGTGGGAAGTCATGCTGACATCCAGGATGCCCTAAAGTGATACGAAAGGATCTTCTTCCCCAAACCCATTTCCCCGACCTAATCATGAGGAAAGCATCAGACAGACCCAAACTGAGGAACATTCTACAAAATACCTTAAAAGTACAGTGGACTCTTGACTTAAGAACTCAATTGATTCCTGAGGACTGGTTGTAACTCAGGTTGACAGTTGAAGGCTCGGGCTCCCCTATACAACCTTCAAAGTCTTTCTCCTGTGTCCAGGCAGATCTCAGTGTCCTTAGAGAGACACTGGCCCAGGATTTCTCACTGAACCCTGTGGAAGACCATATGGATGGCTCTCCCTGAATACAGAACAATTACCTCCACGTTAGCTAAACCTGGCCCTGTCTCCATGTACTGATATGTACAGAACTGGCAAATCTATTTCCTTTTCCCTTCAACTGGCTCTAAGCAATGTAAATAGGACTAACTGAGGTGCTGATACGTAATCTTTGAAGCCAAGCGACAGCCCTGTTTGCTAGTGTCAGTGTCTCCCATTGCATGGTTGAGCCTAGCAGGATGCAGAGCCATTACTCCAAGGCTGTCAATTGGGTTCCGAGCCTCAAGATAAGCGACTATGACTTCCTAGGGTAGAAAAAGTTTGCACATCAGAACTGAAGCACCAGCTCCCTAAATGTTAAATTCTACCTCAGTTGTGTTATGCAGATTGGTCTTTCTGCATATCCTTGTCTCTGCATTTGCAGAGGTGCTTTCTGGCCTCCTAGCTCAACTCACATTATTCACATAATTCCTGCCATTCTCACTATCACTCATCCTCAAGCCACTCCCTTCTTCATGAATTAATAAATTATGGCTCTGAGTTGAGGCCTTTGCTCCATGAACCTTTGTCTGGACCAGGCTCAGGACCCCTTGGCTGCCCATAACTGTAAATATGTCTTAGTGTCTTTATTCTTGCCGTGGGTAGCACTGAAGGTGGTAGACTGGAATTAATTTGCCAGGATTCCAGTAACATTTCCATAGGATTACAAATATAAACTTCCTGAACCGTGACAAGGATGGGAAAAAGACCTCAATAGAACCCCATACAGGAAAAGATGTTGTAAGTTTCCTTCCAGAACACTTTAAGGGTTAAATCTATATCTGAGACCATCTGGAAGCACAAGTGGCCAGCATTCAGGTCATAACTCAAGACTTGGTTGTAAGTTAAAACTAAAATTCAGGTCATAACCCAAGTTACTAGAATGTCAGGTCAGTCATAACTAAAGGGTCCATTGTATTCCTCAAAACTGTCGAGGTTATAAGAAAGCAAGGGAGGTCTGAGAAACTGTCACAGACCAGAGGAGACGTAAACAGGAGACATGAGGACGTAAGGGAATGTGGAATCCTAGATGGGATCATGGAGAAGAAAAAGGAGATCAATGAAAAACTGGTGAAATCTGAACAACATCTGGAATTCAGTTAATAATAATGCACTAGTGTTTATTGTATTTTTTTCAGTTTTGACATATCTGCAATGGTTATTTAAGGTGCCAGCAGGGGAGGAATTTAGATGAGGTTACACCAGAATGCTTTGTACTATCTTTGAACCTTTTTTGAAATGCTGAAGTAATTTCAAAATAAAAAATGTTAAAGTGAAGTGGAATTTCTGCACACCAGAAATAGTTCTAATTTGAAAAATTAAAACTATTTTAATTTTTAAAATATTTTAACAATTTTAAATAATTTTAATTTTAAAAATACTGATATTTTATAATATATAATACATTTATATAATATTTTTATACTAACAACAAAATAACAAGCATTTTCTTCACGTTCCTTACTATTTATTTATTTATTTTGGTACCAGGAATCAAGCTCAGAACCTAGCACCTGCCAGGCAGGCACGTAGGCCACTGAGCTAAATCCCCAGCCCCTTTATTTATTTCTTTTTTAAAAGAAAACTATGAAGAGACACAGACAAAATTGACAAGCTCCCAGGAGTCTGACAGGTGAATCTGTTTCTTCTGTTTTGACAGAAATGAAAACCAAAATAAAAATAAAAAATAAAAAAAAATAAAAAATAAATAATAATAATAAAAAAAAAATAAAAAATAAAAAAAAATAAAGTACCACTAGATAAAAAACAGGGGAAATAATCCTAGCACTCGTGCAGGGGCAGGAGTGATAGTTCAACAGATATTCATACAACATTGCTATGTGCCAGGCTCTGTGGGTTTTAGACATTCTGAAATGAATTT
>RJWM01001135.1:30323-104760 GCA_004363535.1 Dasyprocta punctata
GGGAGTTTGGCTCAGGGCCTTAAGCGCCTGCCCTGGCAGGTGCGAGGTTGTGAGTTCAATCCCCGGTGCCGCAAAAAAAATAAAAAATAAAAAAAAATAAAGTACCACTAGATAAAATTTCTACAGAATACGCTTTCCTTTAGACAGAGTAGGCTAACGTACTCTACTCTACTTCTCCTTGTGTGCTATGTCTATCTTATTTGCTTCAGTAGTGGTAGTAATAGTAACAACACATTACTCACATTCGAGTGTCTCTTTACAGCCTGAAAGCACTTCAACATTTGTTGTGTGACAGAGTTGTCCTGTGCATTGCAGAACAAGTGTAAAGTAGTGGCCGTGAGTATGAACACTGTGGACAGATTGCTGGCATTGGATATCACCTTGTGTGACCTTGGGCAAGATGTCTTTGGTTCTGCAGCTGAAAAATGAGCCTAAAAATAGTGCCTGAATCATAGGGTTATTAGAAAAGGGTTGAGTCACTACATAGAAAAGTCCTTAGAAACCTTGGCACAAGCAAATGCTTTGTGCTTGATAAACTTACTGTACACGTGAATCCACTGAAGCTTAGAAATCTGAACTTTTCCTTTCTTTCAACCAGCAATGGTAGAGCAAGAACTTACACCATATCTTTCCTGTTTGAAAGAGAGTTCTTGGTGTTGTACACATAGTGGGAAAACTAAATAGCATGTCTTGGAATTCAATGTAGGTGGACATGCAAGAATGATAAAATTTAGAGTTAAAAGGAACTTTAATCTGTTCTTAACTTGAGAATTCTCCCTCATTTTCCTAAGGAATTGTAAAGGAGACTGTGAGCACAGAGGACCCTTCCTCTTGAGGAGACCCTTCAGTGTTCTGACAACACAGTTAAAACATTCTTCTTGTCTCTTAGCTACGACACAGTGTTTCTGGTTCTGTTTAACAAGAATTAAGTCTAATGGCCCTAGTGCTTTCTGTTTAACGTTGCACTTCATCTTCTTTTGCATATCACTTAAATTTGACTTAAAAATAATAATTTCTGACCAGGCATAGTGGAGCATGTCTGCAATCCAAGCTACTTGTGAGACTGAGGCAGAAGAGTTGCAAATTCAATGCCAGCCTGGGCAATTTAGTAAGACTATCCCAAATAAAAATTTTTTAAAAGTTTGGGCTGTAATTTAGTGCTGCTTGGGTCCAATCCCTAGTATCAGACAAAGCATTTCATGTGGAATGAGAAATTTGATGGCATTTTTTTTCTTCATTTTGTGGTGCTGGGGGTCAAAACCAGGGGTGCTCTACCACTGAGCTGTGTCCCAATCCTTTTTATATTTTATTTTGAGACAGTCTTGCTAAGTTGCCTGAACTGGCCTTGAATTTCTGATTCTCCTGCCTCAGCTTCCCAAATGTTGGGATTATGGGCAAAGATGGCATCAAAATGCTTTTTAAAATGCATCGAAATGCTACTGCAAAGAGATTCCACTCTTGTATTTTTCAGAATACACAGTTAATTCACTACATCTGAGATAATACGTCAAAAACTTACTGTTGTTCTTATAAAAAATTCATACGATTTTCAATTAAAGTGTCCTTTTCTTAAAGCTATTAAAGACAAAGGCAAATTCTCTTTTTAATTTTGAATCACATATTCATTTGAAATAGAGCATTTGTTATATGACAAGTGTTGGAAACAAAAACTAGTAACACATGATTCTCATCTGGCTGTGAACAACAGCAGTTTTTCAATCTGGCTTAAACTGACCCTATGTGTAGAATCAGAACTGCTAGATTTTGTTGGCAGGTAAAGATATTAAAATTTGCCTCCAACACTGTCAGCATAAAGGTATCTGTTGGATGGATGCGTGAGTGACCTTGGATTTTTAAAGGTGATCTAAAAGTAAGCGACACAATTTAGATTTTTTCTTCTTTATGCTGAAAGTCGAATCCAGAGCCTAGCACTCCACTATCTAGCTACACACCCAGTCTGAATGCTCAAACTTTCAAATTCTTTGTTCCTTTATTTTATAAATTTGAAGATTTGAAAGCATAAGTAAAATTTTATTCCTCTTACAAGAAAAGCCATTGTACAGTGTGTAAAAAAGATTTCGAGATAATCTCTTATGCTTATGAATTCATTTCATCCAATTCTTAAACATCTACATTTTGAAGGAAAAATATTCACTTTCATTAAACGGAGTTTAATGTTTATGTCTATTTGCTGGAGTATTAATTTTTCTTTTGCATATTTTTATTCTTTTAGGGTTTGAGTAGACATCTTTTTAGGTCTGATTTTAAGTTATGTATTAGTATAAAAACAGAGTAAGATGAATTGCTTTGTGGCTAATAAATTCAGCATTCTGTTTATAGACAGATGGTTACAAAATTACTGATATATTCTAGCAGAAGCAGTAAAGGTCATGTCAAATAATACTAAAAAAATCATACTACGTGGTGTTAATGATGTTACCTTAACATACCAGCTTCAGGGGCTGCATAATTGTTTCTGCCAACCCATAAATTTTTGAGTAACAACAAAATTATTGTGATTTTTCTTACTAAATAATTCATACATTACAAAGCATGTATATAACAAGGTCCATGAATCACTAAAGCATATAATGATCATATATCTAATGACATATCTCTTTTCATAAGACGAATTCAAACAGATTTATGTATTTAGGTTAACTAAAAAATACTGAGTTTATAAGGTTCATAATTCTATCAACAGTAACAACAAAAAAACTGCAAACCTTTAAGAAGTACAATTTCTACGATTCACTTTTAAAAATGGAAAGCTTTTGTTTATCAAAATCCTTATGTTTAAGCTACTTTTCATGAAGTTTTACAGCTTTTAAATTGATACTATAAATATCATTAAAGATAAATTAATAATATAATGGAATAGTACAATGTTCATAAACTGTATTTAAAATGATATAAGTGCAACAAAAATAGCTATAACCAATACTATATAAAACCTCATCCTAGTAGTAACTGATATTCTTTATCCAGCAACTAGAATCTAAAAAAGGATTTTTCATTTACTAACACTTTTCATGTTTTACTCTGGTATCATTTTAAATCATCTCAAACCAAATACATCATTTTCTTAATGCTACTAGAAATGATACCAAATGAGATTTTATCTACTTAATTAAAATTAGGTTTCATAACTAAAATTTTTAAATTTCTAAGACTGCAACATATAAAAAAATGTTAAATTAATGTTTTAACTATGTTAATGTGTACTGGTTTCTAAACTTCATTTATTTTTAAAACTTTTTGGTACTGGGAACCAAACCCAGAACCTCATGTATGCTGGCAAGTGCTTACCACAAAGTCACATGACCTGCCCCTAAACTCTATATTGTAATTTTTTTTTTTTTGGTATGTGTGTGTGGCACTGGGGATCGAACTCACAACCTTGCGCCTGCTAGGCAGGTGCTTAAGCCACTGAGCCAAACTCCCGGCCCTTAAACTCTAATTATTTGTTATGGGAATCATGAGATTAGATCTATTTTATCATACTTGACTCCTTTACTAATTTTTAAAAATTATTACGTTGCTAGTGGGAGTTGAACCCAGGGTCTTTTATGTTAGGCAAACACTTAACTATTGAACTACATCCCTAGCTCTTCTTTATTTTATTTCAAGTCAAGATCTTAATAAACTGCCTAGGTTGGCTCTGAACTTCTGATTGTCCTGCCTCAGCCTCTTGAGTAGCTAGGATTATAGGCATGTGCCACTGTGCCCAGATTAATATTTAATTGTGGTGAAATATATTTACCATCTAACTACTTTTAAGTGTACAGTTCAGTAGTATTAAGTACATTCATGTTATCATGCAACCCTCAACATCATCCATCTACAGAATGTTTTTCATCTTTCAAAACTAAAATTGTACATTCTCTTTCCTCCCATATATTTTAACAACTTTATAGGGTTATAGTTCATATGCTATATGGTTCTTTCATTTAAAGTGTACAATTCAATGATTCGAGAATAGTCACGGAGTTTTTGCTACCATCACAATCAATTTTAAAACGGTTTCATCATCCCTAAAAGAAATTTGTTATTCATCAACTGTCATTCCCCCATCGCTCCCCACCTCCCACCTCTTGGCAACCACTCCCATCTCTATAGATTGAGTTGTCTATTCTAGACATTTCGTATACTATGAATGTAATCATACAATATATGGTCTTCTATGATTGGCTTCTTTTTAATGTTTTTAAGTTTTGTATAAATGCTCTATCATGTGTCAGTATATCATTCCTTTTACTTTGTCTGATTGATATTCCATGGTGTGACTGTAACAGCTTACCTGTTCATAAATAAATATTTGGGTCATTTCCATTTTTTTTTGCTAGTATGAACAATACTTGTATCAATATTCATATTCAAGCTTTTGTATGGACATAGTTTTAGTTCTCTAGGATATACAGGTAGGAGCAGACAAGGTAGTTGATATGGTAACTCCTTGTTTAATATTGTGAGGAACGGCTAAACTTCCCCAAAGCAGCTGCACACATTTTACCTTTCCACTAGCAATGTATGAAGGTCCTAATTTCTCTACATCGTTTTGCACACTTATCTTTTTGGTTGTAGTCATCCTAGTGAATATGAAGCAGTATCTCACTGTAAGTTTGATTTTTCCTTTTCATAATGGTGAATGGTGAATATCTTTTCAAATGTTAAATATCTGTATATTTTCTTGGAGAAATGTCTTTTCAAAGTCATTTTCAATTGGGTGTTGAGTTTTTAAACTTCTGTATATGTGCTAGATATAATTCCCTTGCCAGATACATGATTTGTGAACTTTTTCTTTCATTCTGCAGGTTATCTTTTCATATCATTGATGACATTCTTCAAAGCATACAAACTTCTTAAGGTTCAACTTACCTATATTTTCTTTTCTCATTTGGACTGTACTTTTACCATTTCCCAAAATACGTGAATGTTGTAGGTTTTATGTGGAATCAGTTTATTTACTAAAAAAGCTAATTAAATATTTGGAAATAAACAGCAAAAACATCCTTAGGTTTATTTTATCCCAGTTGTATTAGTACTCTCATTAGCAGGACTGGGTAGTTGGATGGCCAAATATGTTTTAGAGGAAACTATAATATCTTACCTATGTCTTTATTAAAAGAAAAAAATCAACATCTAGGCTCCAATTTATGTAAAGAAAACAATCTATCGACTGTGGTCACTACTGATAACACATCTTTATTGTCAGGAGAGCTCTCGTGAAACATTCTTGGAGCACGTAAGTAAAATATAGTAATCAAGATTTGTATTCTATCGATCGTGTAGCTTAAGTAATTTTTCATTATTAACATAAGATTTAATAAATATAAGTAGTTAAAGATTCTGACTTGGCACTAGTCATTAGCATGTAATTGAACTAGTAAAAAAGATCAGTTAAAGCTGTGTTGATTACCACCTTATCTTTGAAAGGCAATTAAAGACCTCAATCATTGCAACAAGATTTGATTGTGCAGCCTTTATTGGACATTGATCTTTCAGCAAAGTGCAGTTACATTTTCCATTAATTTACAGTAACACAGTTTAACTCTGATACCCTAGACCGTTGACCCAGGTGAGATGTAATGCTAAGTACTTGTTTAGGTTAAGATGCTCCCAAACATCATTACTCTCTCAATGCCAAGTGCTGAAAAAAAGGAGACATCTGATCTACTAGCTTTAGGATAAGGTTTCTGTTATCTGCATGTGCTTTTAAGTGAAGTGAAATCAAGATCCTTACCTTGCATATCATTCCACTCATTCAGACATCTTTCATTTCTTAGTAGATGGAAAAAAAATTTCATGAAAAATTATAGATGTTCTGTGCTTATAGTTTTGGGTGAATATAAATGGAAATAACATGAAATAAAATGTACTGAAAATAGATATGGCTTTTAATAATTAAAAATGCTTTGATTTTTTTTTACCGAAGTAAACACTTAGTAAAACATTAATGGTCAAATATGTATAATTAAAGAAACTTTATGTTAAGACACCAACACCGAAAAACCAGGCTTTCTATATTGGCAACCACTTTCATACTCCCAATTGTGTTACTGTGTCTTTATAGTGGTTTACGACCGACAGAGAAACTAGGAATTTTCTCTCAATATTTGATAATTGATTTGAATAGAAATAACAAGAAATGTAATGTTTTGCACTAAAAACGTATCTTTATCAAAAAAGTTTTGTCTAGATTATGTTAAAGACAAAGAACCCATTACAGAATAGACAGCAAATGTGAATTAGTGGTTTCACTAATCAAGAAACTCCTGCTATCCAGTGGGGAGCGCTCACTCAGGTCCCTCCTTGCCACCTTAGGGCACTAGACATTGGCACAGACGCATACAAACTGCCTTCAATTTTTCTCCCTCTTATCCCATTTCTGACATTCTTTTACTGATGAAGTCCTTTATAAATACAAATACAAGGAACACAGGAATGTGGATTTCAAACATAGGTCTTTTACTAAAATAAAACACTTGTGCTAACAATCATAATCATGATACATTTTAAGATAGAAAGGTGTCTTGTTTTGTTCTCAGATTACAAGAGGAAAAACCAAGACACAAAAGGAGTAATTAGTCATAGGTCAAAAAGATAGCACTGACACCTAAAATAGACTCAGCCTCCTGGATCTCAGCATTCATTCTTTATCTTTTTCAGAGCTCAATGCTTCTATGTACGTGTGACTTTAAAGAAGCAATTTAAACCTTTACTGTTCGAAGGGAGGCAATTTTCATACTAAAAGGTTCACTACAAGACTTAATAAATCCAGTGAAAGATATTTTAATTTTTGAACTATGCCCTCAACCATCGTTCAGTTCATCCTTCACCATGATCAACTCTGTAAGTGCAAGAGGTCTATTGATTTTCATGTAATACAAGAAAATATTACATTTGCTTAATTGTTACACAGTGAGCACATTAGACAAGAAATCAAGGTTCTATTTAATGCTGCAAGCAGCAAAGAATTACAGGGATCAATATGGTAGTTTGTCAAAGATGTTCTCCAAGGAGACTTACCTATCACCATATGGACAAGAAGTCACACTGACTGTAGCTATTGAAAAACAGGTAAGCAGAGTCAGCAGTACAAATTATCAGAAATCAAACAGGCCAGTGTGAAAAGAAGTATAACTCTACTGAAAAGCTGCATTTATAGTCTGGTAATTAAAAACCATTTTATCAGCTTTGTGTTGGGCCAAACCTTTACAGCAAGTATTGACAAGATCAGCAGCAATGAATGAGCAGTATTTGACTTAAAACTTATGAGCTATAGTTATTTAACTTTGTCCATTACAGAGGAAACCAGTTCTAGCTTTCCTTGCAAAATGCTAATAGTCAGTTTTATTATTAATGAAGCTTAATGTAACACTATCTCCTTTGTATAAGCCATCCATTTAACGGGTGTCAAGTATATTCTTCTGGACTAAATATATCGGCATAAGTATTTCTTTGATTAAAGCGTTATTTAGAATTGCTTTTAGACAAGTGAATACTACATATATTTGAAGAACAGTTTACTCTCTGGAGTGCAATTTAAATGACTACTTTTGAGAAAGCCAGTTTGTATTAGTTTATTATTTTAGGGTTTTCACCTCAATTGCTTCTGCTTTCTCTACTGATTTGCCAGGAGTAGGCATCCAGTGTTGGTTATACTCAATTTATAAAATGTTTTCCTACAAAAGTGTAAATGCAGCAGAGTATCAGCAGCACATTAACATAAAATGATATATAATGTATGTTTGTAATTATGGGAAAGATCATAAATCTTAAACACCCATTGGTTTAGAAATTAAATAGTTCTACTTAGTTCTCCCTAAATTACTCTAAATTTCTGAAATTTACCATTCGCCTGGGTATTTTGTGACTATCCCCAAGGATAAATTTTTAAAATGACTTTGCTTTCAAAAATGCAATTAACTTAATAAAATTCTAATGCAAAAGTGCCATCAAGTCTTTAAAATTTCAGCCCACTCCCCATTGCCAATAAGGCTATGGATATGTACAATTTCAGTTAATTGCTTTTATAAACAGTTGCCAAATTTATTTTTCTGGCTCTTTCTAGAACTTAATTGTTCCTATAGCTTTATTGGCATGCTATTTTAACTTTTAGTAAGTCTTAATTTCATTCAGCTTGTTGCACTTATATTAACTAGAGTTGTTATTACATTTGAAAATACTATGGCATTAGCTTCTCCAAGCAACAAGAAGTTTCAGCATTTTACCCCAACCCCCTCCTACAGATAAATGGCACAAGAGATTTAAAACATTTCCATTCAAAATCCTGGCAGCCGAATGATTTAAATTGCACATTGCAGTTAGATTCTCATCAATTTTTGGATTTGCCAATGATATTATCTCCACCATATATCCTAATATCCTTTATTTTTTCCTCAGACAGTATATGAAAAATTTTCCCCTCTTTTTCTGTGGGCCTCTGTATTTTTCCTTTAGAGTCAATTTAAATTGCTAACACCTAACTATAGAATCTATTTCATAATAATCATTTTTTATCTGTAGTTTAACCTCATTGTAGGGAAACACTGGTGTGAAGCTTCATGTGTTTCTAGTTCCCATTAGCAAAACAGAGAATGCACTATATAATAACATCTGAAAAGCTTTGCCTCTTGAGGGCAATGATTCATCTTAAAGAAGTAGACACCAGAGAAAGAAAAAGAGTTTGCAAAAGTTTTATTATAAAGGATCAAAAATAAATATTGCACATACACACAAGAGAAAATCCACTGATACTGTATTTGTATTCTCTAATGGATACTTTCAATACATGGCACCTTCATCTTCTTTATTTAGAAAATAAATTGTTATTGGTCCATAACTGGTATGCACAGTCTCTGTGACTCTGGCAAATAACCAGGAGCCAAGTCCATACAATAAAGTTGGAATACCTAGAAAACAAATGGATATGTTGTATTGTCATGTGCCCATGTACTTGTCATGCACCTAATCATGTAACAATCTGCAATGCTAACAAGTTATAACACTATAAAAATACAATACTGACAATGATTATTTAAGAACAATTACTCATATGCGGGCCTGGAAATTTTCAAAAACTATATAGATAAGGCTGATATAAATATTAATTCAAAGCACTTTCTCGATTCATTTTCTTGAAGTAATTATGAGGTAATTCTTTTCACAGATAAGCAAATAGAAAAGAATATTCATTAATTTAGTTGTAAACACTCTTGATTATTAGCCTTAAACTAGAATTACTAGGTCAACTTTACTGTCCTTTAAGTTAGATAGTAATACTGATGGATAAAGTGATTTCTGTACAATTTGAAAAGAAATTGGGTCAAATAGCTGTCTTCAAAACCTAAGAAAAAACCTTATTCTAAGGAAGATTTTAGTGTAAAAGGAATAAGAAAGCAATGTATTTTCTTTCTGATATTAATGTATTTGTATTTTTACAACTGAACTGAAAACTATCTTGTTTCAACCTATTTGGAATAAATATTAGTAGACTAACACATGGTTTTGGTAAGATTCTCCTTCCCTATTTGATACTCATTGCCACTTATCATACATAAAACCAAACACAATACCACCAAGAGATATGGATTAAGCACTCATATGCATATGATTGTATGCTGGACACAAAACAAACTTCCCTAATTCCCACCTTTTTAAGGCACTTATTTAAAATCAATGACAATTAACATATGAAAAACATGCATAAAACCACAGGTGCATGAGTTAATAACAAATATTGTACACTCTACGTAAGTATTAATTTTATAGCTCCCATGTGGGAAAGGGCAGAGACAATTTAAAAGGATAGCTGCACATCTGGAAAATCACTTTCTTTCTAGTTAACAGGGAAATCAACACATGTTCAGGACTGGTTGTGTTGCTAAGTTTTTCTGTAAGAATCTATTCACTGTGTCATGATCTTTTTGAGTGTGTTCAGTGTGTTGGACTACTTTGTGCTTACTACCCCTGAAGCTGCCTCTAGTCACTGTGATGCCACAGATAAACCAGGAGAAACATCAGTAGCTGGCAATGAGAAGGAGGGAAAAGACCCATTCAGGCTGGCACTTTTCTATTTTTAAGAATATACTGGGTCACAGTTTATTGTCTCAGGCTTCCCTAGAACTCCTATAAACCCTTAATAGTATTTTGCCTTCTTTGCTCTGAAATGCTCAAAAGAATCTCTAAGGAAATGCCACACAGAAAAAAATCCACAAAAACTGGGATAAGAAAGCTACAAATCATTTATTCAAAAAAAGGCATGGGGGCGAGGCTGGATAGTGGACAAGAGAAGAACATAAATAAGATAGGCAAAAGTGAGGAAGGAGTATAGGGAGCAGTTGAAATAAAAAATAAATTAAAAGTGCAATATCACAGCTCCAAAAAGTGAAAATCAATGGGGTGAAGAGAAAAATAGGCTCTAGAAGCGATTATTAATTTTCTAAATATACCGAGAGTAAAATACATAAAATGTGCCTTTGAAACCAAAACCAAGTATACAAATTTAAAGAATGGCTAGTGACAATGAAAATTTTGTATGTTTTATAATATTTATCATGGTTTTCAATTAAAACATTGCTACTTTAAGAAATTCAAACTTGTGAAAAATCACACAAAAAATAGCTAATGTTTTGCAGCTAAAATGGTAGACTGATTAAAGATTACTAGTTTAATAATAACTATAGAATCTTTTATTAAGAAACAAGTAGAAATAATTCTCAGTAATGCCATTTAACAGGAAACAGAGTTTTGATATGGGAGTCAGAAATTCAATATTTTTCCTGTCATACATTTATGCAATGCAGTCAGACTAACAACATCAAGTGGAAGATGTCAATTCTACAATTTATATATAAAAATATTCTTTATATGTAGAACATATGCTTTACAGACTTTAAGATTTCGTGAAAAAAATTTCCCAGGCTATCTGAAACATAACAGCAAAATGAACTTGAAAATAAGTTCTTTGCATAATAATTCATTTTGAGCCAGCTGAACAGTAGGTAAACCACTGTCAAATTAAGCACTTAAAAAAAATTAGAACTTTGTAGTAAGTCTCCGATTACCCATTCATTCCAATGGTAAGTTGCTTTTCTTAAATCTCAATCTATTTCCCAGCAGGATACTCAGACTGATAAACCATCAGTAAAATGTCAGTTCGTTGAAGGGAAAGCAAAGGAGAAAAGGAACAAATGGGTAAACAGAAATCTTTATTATTTACAAAATGGAAAAATGAATTACTCTGATAATTACTAATTTGAAAGGGAAGAAGAGAAATAAAATCCTTACTGTTCTTATTAATGGGACATGTATTTGATGATCTAGAGGAGCAATTTACATTACAGACTAGAAAAGGATGCTATTATCAAATTCACGTTTCTTTCCAGCAGGAAAAAATAAAAAATAAACCTTACCAAATTAGTGAATACACTAGCCTTAAAAAGTCCGGGAAAAAAAATTCCCTTTATCAGTGTAAGACAATTTGTATTAAAGCATGCACAAGCAAAAAGTTTTCCATTTGCTTAACTTAAAACTCCTTTTTTCATGTAAGTAAGATTTTTTTCAATTTCCAAAAGACCATACAGACCATTACTCAAGTCTTCCACATAAAAAACGACAGGGGATGGAATTCTTTTCTCAAAACGTCTTACTTTTCTAGGTGGGAAATGTTTTGGGTATACTACTTTTTCGGGGTGTTTTAACACCTATATTTAAGAGAAATCTCTAATTAAACTGATCTTAAACAAAACATCAAGTTCTAAATTGTGACTTTAAAAAAAAAAACCAACAAAGGTCTTTCAGCGCATATAGTTTACCTACAACCTCCCATTACACTTTTCCTCCTAATCTATTACTCTGCATTTGGAAAGAATGATCTCTTCTGATTCTGAAAATGCTAACATAAATTCATTCTTCTGCAATTCAGTCATCACTTGAGTCTTTCCAAATAATTTTAATTAGTTTTTGAAAACACTTCGCTTTCAACTCCATAGAAACCTCAAAATTAGGGGCCTTACTCTGTGTAGTCCATCAGCCAAATAAGAAGGCCTATTTTAAAACGATTAAGTTGCTAAATAATCTTCCCCATATTGGATTGAGCACAGGACAGTCTCAGTGGGAACCAGCGCTCAAAAAACCGCTAACTGACATATGTGAGTTTCTATAAGCAGAAATACATGTGCCATATTTAATGGGTTATCAGATCATACAATACTAGTATAGCTGCCCATGATTTAGCTTTAATTCTGACTTTAAAACACTGGTTGGATAATATGGTTCAGCTCCCATCTGTAGATTGTGAATTACTGAACTCTAGATTTTCAGTAAGCTATTAATAGGTCCAAAACATCTTGAGGCCTTATTCTTTGACCTATAAAAAAATCATGTCCATGTTCCTGTCTCTTCAGTCACGAAGTCAAAAGAAAATAAACATCCAGAGAGTACTCTTGAGAATTAGAATACTTCCAGGAAAATCATGCACGTTAACGAGGGAGATTCTTTTGAAATACTTCATAGGCCTAGCACTCAAGAAAGCTAATGTGTCTGGTGGAAAAGCTTTAATGCTTTGAATAAAATAAACTTGTTGGGATTTCACATAAAGAAAACAAAGAAATTTAAAAAGTAGTTTCCGTTTATCAGATCAAAGAACCCATACTGCGATGCTCCTGGACACGAATCCTGCTACAGCCCTAAGACACTTCTTGATTTCTGAGCCACTTTTGCGTGCATGGGGACGTTTCCTGACACCCTCCCTACTGTCCAGCGCCGGGGTGGGGGTGGGGGGTATCTTGCCTTGGGACACAGCAGCAAGGAGGGTAGCCTGTCCTCTCCCTAGGGGTGATAGATGAGGGAGGTCCTGGGGACAAGCCTACTTTGGGGTGGAAGTGTGGCGGGGATCAGTAGCTGGACAACTACTCCAGGGGAGACACAATGGACCCGAGCCATCGGTCAGTCCGGGGTGGGCCGGGGCAGTGTCTCGGATCACACGGGGTACTCCAGGGTCCCTGAACCCCGGCCATGGCCTGGATGAGCCCTGGCCCTGGGCGCGATCGTTTATCAGTGCTTGTGGACAGTGGGGCGCTCTCGGCGGGACGCGCGTCGCCGGGTCTGGCCAGCGGCCGCCCCACTCACCGAAGTTGACGACCTTGAGCGCCGTGAAGAAACGGTTCTGCGCAGCCAGGTCCTGCCAGGGCGCCCTGGAGCAGTGGTACTTGATGAAGGGGAAGCAGCCGGTGCGCAGGACGTGGTAGTTGGCGCCCTGCACCGGCCAGTTGAAGTGCGAGAGGCCGAACTGGTCGTTGCGGACTGCGCGATAGGGCACGCAGAAGGAGGTCCAGTATGGCAGGCGCCGCTGCTCCAGGTGCCGCGTCAGCACCTCCGAGGCGCGGGGCTTCGCGCGGGAGGCGGCGCCCGAGGCCCGTGGACCCCAGAGTAGCAGACGTAGCACGACCTCGTGGGCCCTCCGCAGGGCCTCCATGGCCTGGCGCGCGGAGGAGAGCAAGCCCGTGCCGCGGCCGCCTCGGGCGCGCGCGCCGTGAGGAGGCGGGGCCTCCGGAGCGCGCGTGCGCGTGCCCCATCCATACCCCGCGGCGAACGTCCGGGACCGCCCAGCGGGTGGCGCGCGAGTGCACGGGAGACCCCGAGGCGCGGTGGCGCGTGCGCACTGAAGACCTCGCAGCGTCGTGCCGGGTTGGGGGGGACAGCAGCGACGCGCGCCAGACGTGAGGGACGCCTGCGCGGATAGTTAGGTTGTTACCTGGGACTTCAGGTAATTTTTAGTAAGTTGGGCCTGAGGAAGGGATTCGTGGAGGTGTTTTGTTTTTTTTTTTAAACTTTGGGTATGAGAAAATGAGGGAGTAAAACAGCGTAAACCCCCTAGGGAGTGACACTGAAGCCCAGGCCTTCCTCCCACCCTGGGCTCCACTGAAATCCTTAGTTGACGCTGGTGCAAGACCTCAGATTTATATTGGCTCATGGGCATCAGAGAGCACTTTTCTTTTTCGGTACTGGGAGCTTGCACCATGGGCCTTTTTTTTTTTTTTTTTTTTTTTTTGCGGCACGGGGGATCAAACTCACAGCCTCAGGCCTGCCAGACACGCGCTTAAGCTGTTGAGCCAAACTCCCAGCCCTAGTTTTTTTTGAGGCAGGGTCGCACTATGTAGCTCAGGCCGGCCTTGTGCTCACGTTGTAGCCCAAGCAGGCCTCGAACACACAACGCTCCTCCTACCTCAGCCTCCCCAGTGCTAGGATTAAAGGCATACGCCACCACGCCCGGCTCCAAGGGCCTTTTGACTGAGCTGTATTCCCAGCTCTTTTTTTATTTTTTAAAAAAATTTAGACAGGATCTTGCCAAGTCTCCAAGTTGCCCAGGCTGGGTTCGAACTTGCAATCTTCCTTCCTCAGCCGCCTAGAGTGCTGGGGTTTTTTGTATTTATGTCTTTGCTGCCCCATTCACTGTCTAAAAATAAGGCCTAAGTATTTCAAGATAAAAAGTTTGTTTTTAAAACGTACCCCACTGTCTCTGTCGCTCTATGCAGTGTAGATGCGCGGAGACATCTACCGCCTAAGCACCAGAGCAGAATCCTTGTGGTTACTAACCTTTATAGTTCTCAGTCACCCGTTATCAATCTGTTACTTTAGGAAAACCCTTTTTCAGACTTTACACATGTTGAGGTATTAACTTCCATAACACCTGCTTTCAGAAGAAGCATTAATTTTATTTGTCCTAAACTTGTGTGGAAAGATCATGTATAAATAAGATGTTGAGATGAGCTAGAAATGGTAGCCCATCCCTTAAATCCCAACACGCTAAAGGATCACTGTGAATTCCAGGGCAGCCCGGTCTGCACAGTGAGTTCAAGGCCAGTTTGAACTACATAATGAGATCCTATTTCAAACAGACAGACAAACTAATAAAATGTATGGAAAGGATCTTAGGTAAATGAGGTAGTTATATGTGAACATCATATAACAGTTTCTTTTGTTACTGAATATGGAAGGAGAATGTAGGGTAATGTGGCTAGTTTTTATATTCTCAGGTTTTATTGATTAATACAACATTGATGGAATGCCCACTAACATTTGTCAAATCTTGAGGGGTATTTTATTCATGCAAATGATTTGAACTGTACCTTATAGGATTCCCTATTAGATAAAAGTTTTAAAAAGATTGTAAGTGGAGGCATAATGTGTTTATTATAAGGATAGCTGAAAGGAGGAAGGGAAGTGCAGTACTGTGATCTTCAGATGGAATTTTAAAGAGCATTGAGCTGAGCATGGTGGCACATGCCTGCAATGCCAGCACTTGGGAGCCTGAGGCAGGAGGATTGCCGTGAATTTGAGGCCAACTGGGCCTACGTAGTGAGTTCAAGGCCAGCCTGAACTACATAGCAAGACCTCATCTCAAAAAAAAAAATATTGAGTTCTTTTCAAATAAAATCTGTCACAGAACCCTATTATAAAGATTAAAACTTGCATTTTATTATTAAACATTTTAAGTTCAAATTTAAAATTTTAACTTCATATATACATAAAAAGAAAAAAGAATATAGCCAGGCATGACAGTGCACACCTAAAATCTCATCAGTTTGGGAGGCCAATGCAGTAAGATCACTTATTTGAGCCCAGACTGGGCAACTTAGCAAGACCCTGTCTCAAAAAAAAAAAAAAAATAATAATTACATTAAAAAAAGCTAGGGATGCATCTTGGTGAAAGGCCCTAGGTTCTATCCCCATCACTGCCAAAGGGGGGAAAAAAAAGTGATGCAGGTTTGTTCTTGTCTTAGGTTTTGTTCTGAGCAGAAAGGGGGTTTATTGGAAGGCTATTGGGTGTTAAAATAACAAATATTAAGACAATAAATATTAAAATAATAAATAATAAATATTAAGTAAATATTAAGAACCAAGCTCAGAAAATGGCAAGAAACCAGGGAGTCTGGATAGTAAAGATAAGACCATCAGGAACTGGTCTACTGAGAATGTCAGGGATAACAAGACTCCCGACTGTTGTTTTGAGCTTGCAAAATGTTGAACTTGATTGTAGACAACAGTTGGCAGTTATAACCTCAGCATCCTGGAGTACAGTATGTCTGAGAAGCTGTAGGCATATAAAATACAAACCACTGGCATAGGGTCTGGGAGTATAGTTCAGTAGTGGAATGCTTGACTAACACATATAGGGCCCTGAGTTTGATCCTCAGCACCAGGAAAAAAAGCAAACACTGAATAGAGAACCAGGTGTTTGGTAGACTCACTGCGTTGTCTCATCATGCAACTTTGGAAAAAGGGCTGGAGAACAAAAAGTGTCCATTGCACACTGCTGTATTGGGTAAACCTCATCACAAGCGAGAGTTTTCCCTAATCCAGGGTTACTGACTCTTTCCCTGTCTTTTCTAAGGTAAGAAGTTCCTGCAAAGAGAGCTGTAGGTGGTAGACCATTCTTAACTCAAGAGTATTCCATAGGCTAGAAGAAATTTGAAATACGTATACCTGACAAGTATTTGATATCTCACATAGTCTCCTACAAATCATTAAGGAAAAGACAGACCGACAGAAAAAAAAGACATTTGAGTGGACACCACAAAGGAAAATGCCTGGCCATCTGGGTGTCCAATAAACGTGAAAAATGCTGAATTTGTAATAGCATTATACATCTACCAGAATGGCTAAAGTAGAGAAGACAGGAAGTACTAAGTGTTGATGAGGATGTGGAGCAATTTTGTTCAAAGTGGAACAAATGGAATGGAATTGACAGTCATTTTAGAAAACATTTTGGGATTATATATTTTGACCATTGTGTTTGATTTTGAGATAGGGTCTCACTGTGATTTCTAGTCTGGCCTTGAATTTGTAATTCTCCCTCGGACTCCCAAGCAGCTGGGATTACAGGTGTCGCTACAGTACCTGACTTTGACTATATATATATATATATATATATATATATGTATATATATATCTTCATGCTTTGTGACCCAACCGTAGTGCTTCTAAGTCTATACAAAACAAAATATCACAGACTGAGTGGGTTAAACAAAAGAAGGTTATTTCTTACAGTTCTAGAGACTGGGGAGTCTTAAAATCAAGGTACATACTGGCCAATTGAGTTTCTGATGAGGGTTTTGTTTTTGGCTTGCTGTCAGCTACCTTGTTGCTGTACCTACATGCTAGACCCTCTTCCTATAATTCCTATTGGATTAGGGCTCCACTCTGTGACCTCGTTTAACCTTTATCGTCTCACACACCCTGTTTCTAAATGTAGTTGCTCTGAGGTTTAGGCCTTCAACATACGAATATGAGTGTGTGGGTGGAGGGAAACATGTTAGGTCCCTAACAATACCCAACAGTAATTACATGTACATATTCTCCAAAATACTGAAATAGTCATAGCTGTGCTATTCATAGTTGTAAATATCTGACCTGGAGATTACATGCCTGTCAATAGTGAAATGGATAGAGAAATTGTAGAATATTCATACGATGGAATACGGTACGGCAATGAGAAAGAATGATCTATAATCACATGTAATATGTGAGTCTCACAAACAAGTTAAAGCAAACAAAGCTGGACACAAAAATGAAAAATATTTACTGTCTGATTTTATTTATAGGAGCTATAAAGACAAGCAAAATCTCATCTCTGCTGTTAGAAGGCAGGACTGTTGCCAGGCATGAGGGGTGCATGCCTGTAATCCCAGCACTCAGGAGGCTGAGGCAGGAGGATTGCTGCAAGTTCAAGGGCAGTCTGGGCTACATGGTGAGTTCTAGATCTGGTCTGAATTACATAGCAAGACCCTGTCTCAAAAAACCAAAAAACAAGGGCTATGATTATCATCCTTAGTAGGGTGGGGCAAGGAGGTAACCAGTGACAGAAGAGCATGAGGGGGCTTTTGCACTAGGATTATTCTCTTCATCTACTTCTACTTTGAGTATTCAGTTTGTGAACATTACTTTAGCTGAACACATGATGTACCCATGTTATGTATAACAAAAAGTATTAGAAGCTTTAAAGATAAAAAATGAGTTCTACAGAATGTATTATATAATATTGTATCCCATTATTAACGTTCATTAAGGATATACAAAGCACGTCTCTCTGTGGACCTGATTTTCTACATATATAATATATATAATTTTTTTTTGGTACTGGAAATCGAACTCAGGACCTTGTGCTTGCCAGACAGGCACTTGTGCTGCTCAGCTAAATTCTTGGCCCTATGTATAATATTTTTATGTTTGGTTTTAATTGAGGGAGGGCTTCCTTATGTTGTTCAGGCTTATGAGTTCAAGTGATCCTCCTGCCTCAGCCTCTGAAGTAGCTGGAATTACAGGCGTGTGCCACCATGCCCAAGTCTCATGTTATTTTTACATTATTGTAAGATCCTGATTCACTCACATACCATAGTCTGTCATTATCTTAGGTTTCAGTTTTTACCCTTTGTTATCCTGAGTCAACAAGAAAGGTGAGTACATTAAAGTAAGACATTTTAGGGACAGACTACCTTCACGTAGTTTTTATTACAACATATCATTCCTTTTTTAGTTATTGCTGTTAATCTCTTGCTATACCTAATTTATAAATTAAACTGTGTGATAAGTGTGTCTAGGGTAAAACAGTATATGTAGGATTCAACATTCTCTGGGGTTTGAGTCTTGAACTGCATCCTCTGTGGGTAAGGAGGCACTTGTGTTTCTAATGGTGTGATTTAAAAGAGAGAAGGGTAGTGATGTACATTCAGTTCACTGGTATTTTCAGAGGAAGAATTCTAGGAATGATACTGAGTGCATGTGTCAGCACGGTATGAGATACAGGGATTGTGAAAAAGAGATACAAATGTTTATGTTTAGGATTTCCCTTAAAATTTCCAGGCTGGGGCTTAAGGACTTTTGGGTTGAGGAGGGAGGACCATAGAAATAAAGATGTGCAATTTGTATTTCACCCTGCTTTGGAACCTAAAAATGGGTGCCCAGATCCAGGTTTCCTAGGAGCCCAGGTGTGTTTAAAGGCTCAGTGCCCTCTCAGCCAGGTTCAGCACTAGAAGGGGCTTGGGATGCCTCTCCCTGCTCTCCTCGGGGGGCCAATGCTGCTGCATCCTGGCCTCCTCAAGCTGTCTTGTCAAGGGCCATACACACTGGCTTTGTACAAGGTCATCCTCGTGGAAGTACTGAGTTAGGGCGAAAGTCCTAAGGAAAGGAACTGTTGTGTTCTTGTCTAGATCTTCTTGAGTTCTTCTGTAGAATTGATTGATGTTCTAAAAGTCCCAAGGAGTCAACTGGCAGCAAGGGCTGTGGTTATGAAAAGGGTGAAGAAGAATTACTCTGGCAAAGCATTTTACTGTTAATACCATATATCCCAGCTGCTCTGTGTCTCCCTTCACTACAGTGTGAACTTCCTAAGGCTCAGTATTTATATGTATTTTATGAGCCTCTGCGACCCCCACCTAGCACAGTGCTTTGTACTTGTTGAATAAATAGGTGGGGAAAAGCGGGTAAAGGTGAATACAATTCATATATTAGGGAAAGGCATTTATAATATGTAGGTTTAGTGATTTTCATCTAATTTAATTACCATTTTAATTTGATTGTTAGAGAAATGAAACAACAGAATAATGAAGAATTTATCCAAGGTCGTATATCAGAATCAAGGGCTTCTAGTGAGCTCTTCCTTAAGAAGCAGTTCTACTCCCATTTCTCGTTGTGAATGCTAACTATGGAGTCCATGACAAGGAGACTAATTTGTGACTTTTTAAACCTAATAGCCATTTCTGCTGATAGACAACACAGTTCATTTTGTGGGCATGGGCCCTGTGTTACACATCTTCATAATATGTAGTCGGTGTGGGGGAAAGGGTTTGAAAACACAGCCAATGAAATTTACTTTGCACGAGTCATAGTTGTAGTTCCCGCTTCACTAAGTGAGCCTTACTTTACCGACACATACATTTGTGAAAAGCCTGTGACACTTTTGTAGCATGAGTCATATTTCAAACCAAATCCCAAAGATGTTTTGGCTTCATTGCTGATCTTCAACCGACAGTGACTCTTAGCCCTTTAGCTTTAAGTGTCTTTGCCCCCTCCCAGTCTCACTGTCAAGTAGTTAATGATCTATAAACAAATACTGAGATGCCTTAAGGGGGCTCTTCATTTAAAGGGGCCTTGAATCATTTATAATGGAAATACAGTAGTCCACCCACTGATTTATGATTTGTCAGTTAAGGTTTTTGAAGAGAGAGAGACTCTACTGTTACTTTCAGATGGGACAGCTTTTTAATTTAGTGTACCATAGCACGAAATTTTCTCCAGTTCTTCCCTTCATGAAAAAACTTTCAAAAATGTTAATCTGTTTTTGCAATTTCTATTGTGTGAAATAGCATTTTAGTTATATGTACATAAGTGTACACATTTCAATTTCTTAAGCTCAAAGTGATTACAGAGGGTAATAATATCAAGTATTGATATCTACTGATTACTGTTTTTTTGTGTTTTAGGCAGTTTATACTTCTTACACTCCAAAGTTTTTCTTCCCCTCATTTTCAAGCTGAGGAAATAGTATCATACCTTACAGAGGGTTACGTTTTCAGCAGGCACGGAGTAGGCAGGTCATGGAGCTGGGGTTTGAACAAACTTTGGCAGGACTAAAAAAAACCCATGCCAGACTCAGATGTAAATATAGTTTATACAGCATGTAAGGGATACTAAACTGCATGATCAGTGAGGACATAGGAAATAGCATTCTAGACTCAAAATATAGTTTATCTGGCCTAAAAGTTTGTCCAGCTCAAAGGAAATTTAGGGGCTACATGATGACTATGAAACCAAAAGAATGATTTTTTTTCAAAAACTAGATTACTTACAAAATATGATATAAAGCAACTACCTCTATATGTACTGAAAAGTACTTTTAAGATATCTTTGCAATGGGAGTCATGTGCTAAGGACTACAGACACAGTTACTGTGGGTGATGGGGTCCTGGATGGGTTCTTAGGTTCTTGTGTGCGACAAACAAAGAATCTGTGTGAACATCATGAATGAAGAACTCAAATCTAAGCAAGTTATCAAGCCTTCTAGTTAGGGTTTTATTTGGGGACCCTGAGCAAGGAGAATATAGTGATTTGTTGGGCTGTTTGCATAGCTACTTTCATAAACCTAGATTTTATTCAAACAAAAGTTTAATTTTTAAAAGTTGAGCTGTAACAGAGAGAGCAGCTGGCCATTCTTTGGATAGCTATGAATAATACTGCTGCTGTGGATAATATGCACGTTAGTACAAGCCAGCATTTCACTGAATCACGACTGGTAGTTCAGCTCTTTCTTTTTATTCCTTATAGCTATTTCTAATAAAGCAAGATGTTAAAGCTAACTACATGCTCTATTAATTATATGAAGGTGAACTTGAGTCATATTTGTTACTGAAGATGATTAATAATTACCAGTTCTGCACACATTTCTGGTGCATTTCAGTAAATAAACAGGGTACATTGTTGGGTAGTAATTGATTAATTAGTACGTTCATCCTGCACAGCTCAATGGTCTAAGGATGCTGAGTTTGAGATATTGCTCATAATTATTACAAGAAACAAATCTGTTCCATTTCTTAGTTTATTCTTCTGTACACTAAGGGCTTTTTTACTAAATCGAATGCTTAATGGTTCAAAACCTTATAGGTTTTATTCAGATAAATCAACTCATAAAAAATTGCTAGTCATAATCCCAGAATCTTGTTTTTATGTGAACTAGGGTGAGAACTTTTACAAGGCTAATTTTAACATTTGATCTCACTGTTAAACTGGATCAGATACTGTAAATATAGGGCACTTCCCCGCCACGCAGGAGACGTTCACTGAGCACCTACACGCAACAGGGGCGCTGAAATCTCATTTGCTTCCTGACCACATCAAATAAGCTCAGGATTGCAAGTGTCATCAGCTTGGCACTTCGCAGCACCAGGCAGATATTCTGTGTGATCTTCACAGAAGTACAACGGGATGTACTGGTCGCCATTTTAAATTGGCAGCAAATTTAGGATTTTATTTTTTTGCAACATATTGAGCCTGCATATAACTAAGAGATGGTGTAGTTGAGACAGCTTTGGAGAGGGAGTCAGAATTCTTTTTTTTTTTCCCCCCTAGGATGATGTATGTGAAGAAGTTGTGGGCATATCACTGTTTTCTGAGCATGAGTTACTCTTGTAAAATGAGGGCTTCAACTGGAGGTAGTGAGGTACATTAAAGAGCTCAAGCTTTAGAGACTTACAGACCTACCTTCGAGTCTGGACTACCTATTTCTAGTTTTATCTTTTAGGGAAATTATTTAACTTCTCTGAATTTCTACTTTGTTTCCTACAGTTTATTGCAAGAGCCAAGTGAAATACGAAAATACTCTCAAACTATAAAGTATCATATAAATATAAGGTGGCAGTAGTATTAATAACTCTCTAAACTGGTTGACATTAACATGATACATATTCGATGGATGTGTCAAAATGCCTGTGTACTAGTCTAACAGTAGGAGATTTTTAAACATCTGTTTTGCTATTATTAAACTTGCATTAGGTAAGAATTTCTAATATAACTTCATAGTTTATTACTAAGTGAAAAGCACAGTTTGCAAAATAATGTCTGATATGACTATTTAAAAATTATGTAATGATAAAAATGTATATATTAGGAGCTCAACATATGTTTCATAAAAGAACAAACTACTAATTACCAGACAAAGTACTAATTAACTCATTGGTCAGTAATGTTCTGGGAGATGTATGTATATAAATTTATAATCTGTTCCATGAGATAGACTATAATCAAGTCAATTACATAATGTCGCACAATGTCGAGTGCTTTGAAGAAAAATAAAGCAAGAAAAGGGAATAGAGATTAATAGTGGTCTGGTGGCAGCTAAGTAGAGGCCCAAATGCCCCAGGGAAGTGAGTCAAGCAGAATACTGAGGCAGGAGTTCCAGGAGGAAGAATGGTAAATACAGAGAGCCTGTGCAGGAATAATGGCAGGCATACTCCAGAGCCTGGACAGTGGTTATCTCAGGGGTAGGATAATACTTTTAAAACTTCGCTATGCTTTCCTGTTTCTCAGTTGATTTTTTGAAGAAAACTATGTGACTTTTTAAAAAATGTACATATGTTTATGTAATTAGAAAATTTTAAAACTACAGGCAAAGCAGTCTTACGAAAAACGTTCATAAACTGTGGGTATGATAACATGCCTGTAATGCCAACACTCGGCAGGCTGAGCCAGGAGGATTGTGAATTCAGGGTCAGCCCGTGCTTCAGAGTCAGACCATATACCAAAAAACCAAAAAGAAAAGAAGTGTTCGTACATAGTTTTAAGAGCTTGTGTTTCTCTGCTTTTGTTTTTCCAGTTTTAGTGCCAGGAACCACTGAGTTGGTAGTAAGAACAAAGGGAGCTGGTAGACTTCCACCTTGGCAGTAAAGTTCAAAGAAGGGTTTTAGACAGAACTTGTGGTCAATAACAATCAGTGTGGTCCATATAGTGGGATATAGTCCTCCTTCCAGCTCCTTGCTCAAGCCTTTTTCTGTGGGTATCTAAACAATTCCTGGAAAGTATTTGCTTGTCCGCTTACTGTAGATGTGGCCCAGGAACACAGTGGCATGTTAGAATGTTGTTAGAAGATGGGATTAAAGGTGCCAGGTAGAAATAGTTTCACCATCAGTATTATTACACAGTTCACCACGGACTTCATCTACTCCCTAGCCAAGTACAATACTACAAAATATATTTTCCATCTCTTTTGGGTGCAGACATAAAGAAAAGCTCAGAGGTTAGCCCCAGCTAATCATCATGGCCCTGCAAAGTAAGTATGAAAGGGAATATACTGTGGTTTGTACAGGGATAAAAATGCACAGCTAAAGTTTTAAATTCTCATTTCTAGTACGTGTAACTGCACCAAGATCTTCTAGTAAAGAAGATATACATTATATCAGTTCAGATAAAAATGCTTCTGAAATAAAATGTTTCCAATGCTTTCACCAGCTAACATTAACTAGGCTCAGTGAAGCAGAGTGAAAACCCAAAAAGTGAAAAACATGCTCCCAAGATAAAGGACATATTTGGCTTCAGTCAAAAAGATCCCAAGACAGCAATGCTTGTGTAACAGTGAACTATTTTAAATGGATTTGTTATTTTTTTTAACCATTTAAAACCATATTCCTAGCTGGGCGTGGTGGCGCACGCCTTTAATCCCAGCACTCGGGAGGCTGAGGTAGGCGGAGCGTTGTGAGTTCGAGGCCGGCTTGGGCAACAACGCGAGTGCAAGGCCGGCCTGAGCTACATAGTGCGACCCTGCCTCAAAAAAAAACCAGGGCCGGGAGTTTGGCTCAGTGCCTTAAGCGCCTGCCCTGGCAAGCGCGAGGTTGTGAGTTCAAAAAAAAAAAAAAAAAAAAACCATATTCCTTTGGGGAATAGAAAGGGAAATTTAAGAGTCTATACAAAGCGGGAAGATAATTTCAAAATGTTTTCGTCTATTGTTTTTTGTAAGTCAAAAAAGAATGATAGTAGAAGAAACCACCTCCTTCTCTGATATATAAAATGTTGGCTTTTTGGTGCTCTGATGTTGGTGAGATAGAATTGTAGAACATTAGAACTAGATGGAAGCATAAATATCATTTCTACTTTCTTAATTAATATGATAGAAAACTGATAACAAGAGAGAAGCTATTTACCCATTAACAAGAGTTAAAACTAAAATCCATTAAGACATTTAAATTTAAAGCAGATGTCATATACGTTTCATACCTATTTAGAATATCTATAAATGCCACATAATCATTATTCTTTCTAAATATTTGAAGATAAGTGTGGTTATTTACCCATTTATGCATTTTGTGACCCACAGTTCGTCATGATTTTGGATAGAAGAATTTATAAGAAATTCATGTATTTTCCACAATTCCTCTCTTCCTAGTAGATTTTTATTTAACTTGCTCCATTAATTTAAAAGTTTCATTATTTTTTTTGGCTTTTTATTAATTTAAAAGTTTCATTATGAAATAGAAAACATGAAAGAAAATAATTCCACCATTAAGAAGTAACTATTGTTAGCATTCCTCACTGACTAGAGAAAGCAATCCAAAAATTCATATGGAGACCTAGCATAGCAAAAGCAATTCTGGGCAACAAGGGCAAGGCAGGGGGCATCACAATCCTGGACTTTAATTTATGTTACAAATCTAAAGTGATAAAACAGCATGGTACAGGCAAAAAACAACAGAACAAGCAAAAACCAGATTTGTAGATCAATGGAACAGAATAAAGGATGCAGAAACAATTTCAGGCATACTAAGCTTCCTTATCTTTGACAAAATGGCCAAATACTTTTGCTGGAGGAAAGATAGCCTCTTTACCAAATGGTGTTGGGAAAGCCAGCTATCCACATGGAGAAGATTGAACCTAAATTCATATTTCTCACTGTACAGTAAACTAAAATCAAAATGGATCAAAGATCTAAATATTAAAACATTTAATCTGCTGGAAGAAAAAACCCATAAAACTCCTGAAGACATAAGTACAGGCAAAGACTTTCTGAACAGAACCCTGGTTGCACAAGAAGTAGTCAACAAATAGGATTACATTAAATTAAAAAGTTTCTAGTAGCAAAGGAAACCAACAAAGTGACGAGACGACCTATGGAACAGGAAAAACCTTTTGCTAGCTACTCCCCAGACAAAGGGCTAATATCTAGAATACATAAAGAACTCAAAAAAATTAGATCCTCTAAATTTAAAGATTGTTACAGCTTGTGTCTGGATGTCCCCCCAAAGCCTCGTGCAGTTATAGGTGTGGCTTTTTCAGAGGTGGCTGGATCTACAGTGTGTGACACTGGAATTGATTCATGGTACAATGCTAGGATCAAGGGCACACGGATTAAGGGTGTGAGTGCTACCTGCCCTGAGCAGCTTAGATAAGATATAAGGGGTAGAAAGAGCTGTGGTTGTCTCTCATTGCTTTTTCTACCTTCTGCTTGCCATTAACTGTTTCTCCTCTGCAATGCCTGTCTGCCTTGCCACCTTGCCTTAGAATCGGCCTATTATGGACTTTAACCTCTGGAAACTGTGGGCTAAACAAACCTTTCCCCCTTTAACTTTAGGTGTCAGGTATTTTGTCTCAGCAATAGGAGAAAAGTAACTAAGACAAAGACCAAATTTTAAAAAATGGGCACCTGAAATGACTAGATACTTTTCAGGTGAAAAAGTACAAATGACCAATAAATACATTTTTTGAAAGAAATTTTCAACACTATTGGCTATTCAGGAGATGCAAATTAAAACAACCCTGAGATATCATCTCACATCATGAAGAATGGCTTTCATTAAGAAATCAACCAATACCAAATGCTGGAGAGACTGGGAGGAGGCCCTTCTTTATTGTTGAAAGTGTAAACTGGTTCAACCATTATGGAAATCAGCATGGAGATTCCTCAGAAAACTAAAAATGGAAATTCCATTTGACCCAGCTATTCCCCTTCTATGTAGCTTCCCCCAAAAGTTAAAGACATCATACCATAGTAATATGCATGCCTGTGTTTATAGCAGCACAATTCAAAATAGCTAAAGCTTGGAAGCAGACTATATGTTCCCAATAGATGAATGGATAAAGAAAATGTGGTATTTATATATAATGGAGTACTACTCTGCCATAAAGAATGATAAACTTTTCCTACTCATTTGTAGGAAAATGGATGCATCTTGAAATCATAACACTAGGTAAACTAAATCCAGACACACAAGCTTAAATATCACCTCGTTTCTGTTATATGAGAAACTCATTAGATAAAGTGCAAAATAAAAGACAAGACAATAGGAAAAAAAGAGGGAGAAGATGTATAATCTAGCATGGACAATGTATCTAAAAGTGTACTTTGATTTGGTATAATTGTCTCATGTGTTTCTTATATTTTTTGGCCCATTAGTCTGGCTGTTAATCTCCCTGTATGATAGTTAACTTTTATAATTAACTTTATAAGGTTATAAATAAATAAATCTGCTGGGTGTTGTGGTGCATGCCTGTTCCCAGCACTTGGGAGGCTAAAGCAGCAGAATCACTGTGAGTTTAAGGCCAGCCTGGGTTACAAAGTGAGTTCCAGACCAGCCTAAACTGCATAGTGAAAGCCTGTCTTGAAAAGACAAAAATCAATCAATCAATCTGATGCTACCCCCCACAAAAAGGGTATGAATGGGAAGAGGGAAAAATTGAGAGGTACTGTGTACATGTGCCAACTCCCCACAATGAATGTAATCATTATGTACTGCAAACATGTACTAATAAAAATTTTTTAAATTTTATAGAAAGTAACTTAACATTTTTGTGATTATCCTTATAATGGTATGTGTGTATGTATATACACATGGCACTTACGTATACACACATTTTTAAAAGTTCTAACTGGAATTGCAGTTTTAATTTTGTTTTAAAAGATATTTAAAAAATTTGGAGGAGGCGGTTTGAGACAGGGTCTCACTATGTAGTTCAGGCTGGCCTTGAACTCACGATGTAGCCCAGGCTGGTCTCGAACTCATGGTGCTCCTCCTGCCTCAGCCTCCTGAGTGCTGGGATTTACAGGCATGCACCACCAAACCCAGTTTAAAAGATGTTTATTTAATAGTGACTAAATGTTTCATTTTCTTCTAACATGTTCTGTAACACATTTTTAAAAAACAGCTTTTTGAGGTATTATTGACCTTCCAAAACTAAATATTGACAAAGACTCTTTCCTTAACTTAACTCTAGTTAGGCTTCTCTAAGCCCTCTTCTCAAGTAGGCCTTAACCTTGATCTGTGAAGAGTTGAACAAACCTTAGCATGGTTTATAGAACTCAGGACCACCGAAGAGCCCCTAGCCCAGTGACGGTGAACTTTTTAGAGCATTCAGTGATACAAACAACCTGCTGAAGCATGCGTGCCATGGGTTTGCCACCACTGCCCTCACCCCTCTTTCAGTGCCAGCTTGAGAAAACTCTAGGCCACTGAAAGAATGTATTATTTATTCTACTCAACATTTGAAGGCAGGGCCTCCGTCCTCTGTCTCTGCAGGAAGGTAAGAGCCCAACTTCCATAAGCGCCAGTCAACAAACTCACGAACCAACCCTTCAGGCTTCTGGTTATTTATCATGTCCCTGACTGTACTGAGCCACTCGCTCCCTCTCCTGTTTCCTCAGCCTCCATCCTTAAAACATCTAGTTACCTCTGTACAAATAAAGGTTGACTTCAGTTCACACTGGACACTTATCTTTATCATAATAGTGTATTACTGCAATCTGCCCTTACCACTTTCACTAGTGTGTAGCCATGTTTATCTTTGACAGTATTTCAGGTGTTCAGTCTGTAAGTTTTGACATTCGTGTGCACTAAGAAGCCATTTGCATATTAACATAGTGAAGATATCCGTCATCCCTGGAATTTTCCTTCTGGGCCTCTCCCATCCTCCTGCTTCTCCTTACCCTGTCCATCCCTCATTTCCCACCCCAAGGCAACCACTTGCTACAGTTTATATTCAGTCTTTCCATGAACATACACTTTCTTTCCTTTGGGTTAATGGCTGGATCCTATGATGTGGTAAAGTGCTTTTCTAGTGACTATCCTCAGGTCTTTTATAATGGTTGTACAGTGGTCTTTTATAGGTAATATGCTTTTGTTGAACATGTAGACCTTTCTGATTTTTCACTGTTCTTAAAATGATTTAAATTTTTTGGATGAGGCATGTGATTTAGATATTCAGCTTGGAAAAAATAAACCCAGGAGAATGAGTGCAAAGGCATTGTAAAGGGAACTTGGAGTGTGTTCCTAGATGATTTTTTTTTCTAACAATAACCACGTATCTTGTATTCTGTGCTGTGAAGCAAAGTGGCATGAATCTTCAAATGAACCAAAAGTTGAATTTTAATTCCAAGTTTGTTTTGCACCCAGTGGGAGATCTTCTGTTTTGATGTCAAGTATATTGGACCCCAAGTTCATCATAACATTCCTAATGAGGTGACTGCAGTAAAACTGGCTGTGGCCTTTGTTTGCAGGGATTACACATAGCTGTCTGATATACTTTATAACAGTGTGTTAAATTAAAAAAGTCTTAAAGCACAGTGTTCTACTTACTGCCCTCTTTTCTTGTCTCTCCCACTCTCCTTCTTCCTCCTTCCCACCTTGTGTGTGTGCACACACACATAAATACGTACAATTGTAGAAATGAAACAAAATGTTTCAGAATTATAAAGAGATGCTGAAGGGACACCGGAAAAAGCAAAAGCAAAAAAAGTCCAAAACTTCTTTTATACATTGATGCCAAAGCTGTATTTTCTGTGCTATGTTTAGGGTCTTCTTATAAGAAAAAAACAAAAATTGTTTTTACCAATAGATTTTTAAACAGCAGGGACATGCTTATTATTTACTGTTTTGGTATCTTTCCCTCATTTACATAAATACTCCAGAAACCAGCAGTTTAAAACTAATAAAAGCCAAGGTCCTCCATCAAGTGCAATAAAGTTTCACAACCATGAGTTAGACTGTTAGAGTGAAAAATAAACCTATATATGTGGTTATGAAGGCTTTTTTTTCCTTGAAAGTATATAATCACATTTCAAAGTTAGAACTTTCATTTGAAGTAGCAATGTAATAATAATATTTAAACATTTATGTAGAACACTTCATCTTTGAAACTCTCCAAACATTGGCCAGTTAATCTCCACTGCTTCCCTAAGGAGCAGGTATTACTGTCTGCCACTTTTCTATGAAGAAAATTGGGGAAGGTATTGCCCAGACCAGAGGGGACAAGTTCCTGTCCCTTACTGTTCAATAACTCTTTGGGAGGTAATTCCCACTAGAATGCATCAGGTTTCTCTTCCATGTTGATGAAGTCATTAATAAAACAATGATACAAACAGAAGCTCAGTTGGCCTCAGGCTGCATAGATACAGTCCTGACCCTTATGTGGCACATCTTCTGGAAGGAATGGTGTCCTAGTCTGTTTCATGTTTCTGTACAGAATCATGGAGGCTGGGTTATTTATAAAGAGAGAGGTTTGTTCGGTTTATGGTCCAAACATGGTCCCAGCAACTGGCTAGGGCCTGCTTGGCTGTGTCATAACATGTCAGAAAGCTCAAAAGGGAAACAGTTGTGAAGACATTGAGTGCATAGAGGTGGCCTCATAACTACCCACTCTTGCGAGAACTAGTCCTGTGGAGAGCTATATTAATCCTTTCTAAGGATGGTGCCCCCATCACTAATTACCCTCCGGTGGGGCCTGCCTCTCAAAGGTTCACCACCTCTCAGTATTGTTGCCAAGACCCCAGCACATGAACCTTTGGTGGCATACTCATAACAAATGGGATAAGGAAAAACACAGAAAAGATAGCACATTACGTTTGCACTTGAAAGTGGGCTGGACTAAACTTCCAGCAAATGCTTCCTCCTTCCCCTACTCTCCACCCTCATGTTCTTTTGGTAACTTTAATTTATAGTTTTCTAAGTAAGATTTGCTATGATTAGCCAATTTAAAGAGTTGAACAAATGTGTTATGCACATTAAAGCCAGAGGAACAGTAAAATAAAGCTAATGAACATTTACATTTTTGGAAATATAATTAATGTATGCTTGAAAAATTTTGAAAGATAAACATTTAAATGTTAAAATACTTGTTACCTTCCCCACAGGGACAGCGTTGGGAATTAATGAGATAACAAATGTAAAGTGCTTTGAGCTCTTCAGAAGAAAGGTGCCAGATGCATACAAATGATTATTAATTGTTAAAGCTATAAGATGGTTACTAATATATTACTTATGATAAAATACGTATTTTATACCTGGAAAATAGGATGCTTGCAGTTGTTAAAGTGACATAGCTGAGATAATGTGCCTCAGACTTCTCCCTGGTTATTCTACATCTTGCTAAGAGACCGCTTCTAACCCTTCCAGAGTCTCATAACCTCATATTTATGTCTTAAAACTGTGGGACATGACTTTCCAGGCTTCAGACTTCTGTACTTCCCATAGCGTTCCCTCATGAGTCTTACAGACTCACCATAGGGAAATTCTATAGACACCACTTTCTCTTCTCCTGATTTGTCGTATCACAAAATTGCAATATCCTACCATGTTACCAATCACACAAGTCAATATTACTAGCAGGAGGGATGTATACATTCAGCCATTTTTCTGTATTTAAGTAACACTAGCCTTTGTTATAGAACACAGCATACTGCTTGTATGTTCTAGGGCAAGTGAAACATACTAGAATTTTTGTATGACATGCTAGAATTTATGACAAAATAGAGCCAATCCAAAAATTATTTTCATTTAGCCTAAAGCACAGGGTGAGATACTAAGTCTTAATTTCCTCCTATGTAAAATGATGATAGTAGTAGTACCTACCTGCATGGATTTGTTGGAAAGATGCAATAAGTAAAAAACATAAAGCTGGCATAGTACAGATCTTGTCCCTGGTGTTTAGTAAGTGGTAAGTACGGGGTAAGTACATAGTGGAAGGTAGGTAGCTATGGAGATAGACAGCACAGGTTGTGTGCCATTCAATATTATCTTTTAGTTGGTTTTATTAAAGCTAGTATACAATGAGTAAGGTACTAAAGGAGATACTTATTTATTTATTTATTTATTTTATTTGTATTTTTTTGCTTTTTTGAGACAGGGTCTCACTATGAAATTCAGGCTGGCCTTGAACTCATTATGTAGCCCAGGCTGGCCTCAAATTCACAGTGATCCTTCTGCCTCAGCCTCATGAGTCCTGGGATTATAGCATAGTTTTCCTATAATGCTGTCCTAAATGAATTTCCTAAAAAAAGGCACATCATTTTCCACGAATACTATAACCAACAAAGATTTCAGTTTCCTATTTAGAAAAGTAAAAAACTCAGTATTTCATCTTGATCAAATTGTGTTTGGGATACTGTAGACATTGCACACATACAATTTTTTCCAAGCTTAATTTAGTTTACCAGTAGCACAGTATCTTTGTAACATATATGTGCTAAAAGATACTGGTCTATGCTTCTTTTCAAATGTTCAGTAATTAAAACATTTCACTAATTTAATCTGGTCCTCTGGCTTCTTCCACTTAATTACCTGATGTGATTGTTTTACTATACTAATTTTTCATCTTTCATTTTGAACCTGTAGGTGTTTAGGCAGAGAACCTTACTCCCAGTCTCTTGCTAAGGAGTCTGAATCTAGCTAGAAGGTCTGGATTTGGAAACAGGCATTCTGTGGTGTATGGTAATGATGTATGCAAAGGAGGCAAGCAGCATTGTTTGAGAAACCAATCATGGGGGTTAAAAAATGGTACAGGAGAACGAACTTGTTTTGCTATTGCCAGCAGCTCGAGGCTCAGGAGTGCTAATCAAAATCCACACACAAAACTTCCCTGATGGGTTTAACAGTTTTGTACCATTAAGCGGGGTTTTTTTTTTTTGTCATGTGAATGATCCACTGCTGTGCTGAACAAAACAGAGACAGTTTTCTTTTAAAGTCCAGAGCAGATGAGAGCCATAAGGAGACAGAGGGTTTCATTTACTCTCAGGACACGATCGTGCCAGTGAACTAATGAGTCTCTTGGACCTTATGTTGCTCTGGCTTCAACAGAAGAGCGACTCTAATGGGCATGTAGTACTTCCTATCCGTCAAGTGTCTGGACAATAGGCCCCTCGTATGGATAGGAGAAATCTGGCAAGGAAAAGAGGTCATCCTTGCACCTAGCACAGGCAGGAAACCTGGCTAATTAATGTATTTGCAACTATGGCAGAACAAAAACCGACACAGAGAACTGTTAATTTTTATTGCAGAAACTCTTAGCTGAAGCACAGTTAAAAATTTATTGAAATTCCATAGTTTGAAAAATACTCATTTTCCCAATACATTCAAGTATTTTTATAGATACGAATGTTATTCTTTATACCCTATGTGATTTGATGCTGCACCTTGCATATTTCACTTCAGTAAAACTGACATAGAAATATTTTGGACAATTATGCAGCAAATGCAGAGGGTTGATACCAGCATTCTGTAACGTTAACGGGTCCCCTTTAAAAACTACTGTTGAATTCAGCTTGTAAAAATCCTACTGCTCTATTAAATGGAGAGAACTAGAGAAGGACAAATGTTTATCCAACCTAGAGGCTTGAGTTACACTGTATCCTAAACTAAGAGCTGATACTGCCACCTAGACACGTTCTGATGCTTTGGTTAACTAGATGTTGGCTTTTCCTAATTCTTGAAGAAACACAATAGCAACAAACAATAGAGGCTTGGTACAGTAAACATACAGAGAATAGTAAAGAATCATTTAAAATTTCATATAGATAGATGTGTCTTAGAAAAAAGGACATTTGTGTTTTGACAAATAGTGACTCCCTTTATTTAGTGTTTTAATGCAGATGATAAATTACTCTTAGAAACAAGAAAACTTCATAAAACATTTTTTAAAAACCCAAGAGCTTCATAATTGTGAAGCTTATAGAGAAATAGATGTAGAAGTGATATGGGTTAGAATTGTAATTTGTTCTTTTATCAGATTATTTTTCTTAAGCTTGGAAAAGGGATTGTTTAACATTATTGAGTGAAAACACCCCTAAGTTTTGGTTTAATGAGTAAAATAAGAACACCATTTTAACCTGTTTTGATTCATGCCTTAGCAAACGAAACAAATGCATTCCACCCACCACCGCTTTTATTCCTAATACCAGAACAAATACTGCCATTTCTTGCTCTAGACTGGGGTTCCCAAATTGTAATGTGTTTCAGGATCACTTTTCAGCCTTGGAGAGCTTTTTTATCATCTTTGGACCGTAGTTCTTCTTCAAATCTCTTTTTGTTTTCCTTTGTTACTCCAAGAATAGTTTCGATATCATTAATGGTGGTCTGAAAATAGCAATTAAAATAATAGTCATTATTTAAAGATCTGTTACAAACCCTCTCCTTCCAAGTACTTGTTCCTTTTTGGAGTTTAGCATGGTTCAGACCAACTCTGCTCGAAGTTTGTTTCACTGACTGGTGCCCCTCTGTAAATCATTAGTTACAAGGCTTGCTGAGGTGAATAAAAAACATAGAAATCATACTAGAATTCTTATGCTTACTAAATCTAAAAATGTAGACTATGAGCTATATTGTACATCTTTAATCTTTTCACTTTTCTACTAATTCAGTTTTGCTGTATTTTGAAAAGGTATTGATTCCTGATAGGTTAGAAAAATTATATAGATTCTTCACTACACCCTAAAGTGAGGCCTAGTAAGCTGAGGTGGGTTTATTTCTTTGGTTTCTGGGAAGAAGAATGACACTTTCCCATTTTTAGTTAGCTAAGTAGTTTTTGGTAATGCTGGGGGTCAAACCCAGGACCTTGTTAGGCAAGTACTCTACACTGAACTGCATTAATTAATTTAATTAATTCACTGAAAATTGAGGTTTAATTCATATATCATAAAATTCACTCTTCAAAAATGTACAGTTCATGGTATTTAGTATATTCATAGACAACCAGCACAACTACAAGAACATTTTTATCACCCCAAATAGAAACCCTATTCCCCATTTCCCCTCTCTCTGTCAGACCCTGGCAACCATTAACCTACTTCCTGTCTCTGTGGATTTGCCTACTCTACACATTTTATATACATGGTATCATAAAAATATTTGCCCTTATGTGGCTGACTTCTTTCACTTAGCATGTTTTCAGTGTTCATATTATAGCACAGACTATCAGTACTTCATTTCTTTTTTATTGCTGAATAATATTCTATTACATGGATATTATCCATGTAATAGAATTCACCTATTGCTCTGTTTTAATTTTGTTTGGTTTCTGGTGCTAGGAAAGCACTTGACCACTAAGCTGTATTCCCAGAAGCTTTTCATTTTGAGTCCAATTTACTTATTGTCACTTAGGTTGTTTATGCTTTAGATATTGTATTGAAGAAACCATTGTTAATCTAAGGTCATGAAGACTGACACCTGTTTTCTTCTCCTAAGAATTTTATAGTTTTAGGTTTTATATTTAGGTCTTTGATCCATTTTAATTTAACTTTTGTGTATAGTTCCCAACTTCATTATGTGTATGTGGGATACCCATTTGCTCCAGCATCTACTATTAAAAGACCATTCTTACTCCTACTGAATTACTTTGGCACCTTTATTAAAAAATAAATTCATTATAATGTTAGGTTTTATTTCTGGTCTCTCAAGTCTAGTGTATGTCTATTTTTTATGTCAGTACCACATTGTCTTGATTATTGTAGCTTCGTAGGGAATTCTAAAATTGAGAAATGTGAGTCTTACTATTTTGTCTCCCCCGTCCCAGTTATTTTTAGTCCCATGCCCTTCCACACAAATTTTAGGATCACCTTGTCAATGTCTGTAAAAAAGCCAGGTGAAATTTTGTTAGAAATTACACTGAATCTATAGATCAATTATATAGAGGATTGCAATCTGAACAATATTAAGAACATAGAATGTCCTTTATATATTTAGGTCTTCTTTAATTTTTTTCACTGATGTTTTACCATTTTCAGTGTATCAATATTGAACTTCTGTTAAATTTATTCCTAATATTTTAATCTTTCTTGCTACTGTTGTAACTTGAATTGGCTTAATTTTATTTTTGTTTTTCATTGCTGTATATAGAAATACAGTTGACTTTTGTGTATTTATCTGATATTCTGAAACCTTGCTGATGTTGTTTATGTGCTATAATAGGCTATGAGTTCTTTACAATTATCTACACTCAAGAATTTGCTAACTGCAAATAGAGATAGTTTTGCTTCTACTTTTCCAGTCTATAGGCTTATTTATTTTTCTTTCCTTACTGCCTTGTCTACAACTGCCTGTACAGTAATGAATAGAAGTAGCAAGAGATGACATCCCTGTCTTGTTCCTCATCTTATGGAAAAGCTTTCAACCTTGCTTGGTTCACTATGGATACTAGTTCTTGATTTTTGTAACTGTCCTTATCAGGTTGTAGAAGTTACTTTGTGTTCCTACTTTGTTGAATTTTGTTATCATAAAAGGATTTAGGTTTTGTTAAATACTTGTATACATCACCTTTCCATGTATATTCAGCCTTTATTGGCTTTGTTTAAAAACTGAAAATACCTGTTTGAAAACCACTAAGTAATACTATCAAAATAAATCCATTCCGTTTTTCAAGTGTTGGTTGTTACTCCTATATTATTGAGATATAAAGTTTTTAACCTTTAGATTTTCTAACCTGAGAAGGCTAGAAATCATGATATATATAAAAGTTACCTGAAAAAACCCAGCCTTTTAAATGATTTTTGAAAACCAGAGAAAGAGCAGGAAAATAGCCTTCACTTTTGTCAAGTGTGGTTAGTTCTGCCAATCTCAAGTGCAAATTAAGAGTTCACTTAGTGGATTTGGCAATACACTATCTCATTGTGATTATTAGCTATATTTGGACAGCCTGAGCTGATCACATGCAGACAGTTTCAAAATTTGGCACAAGCAAAATGATGCTAGTCGGCAGGAACTTAAAATGTGAATAATAAGCATAGATCTTATATTAGTTTATTTTTTGTTGCTGTAGCAAAATACCTGTAGCTTGGTAATGTGTAAATAAAAGAGGTTCATTTAGTTCACAGTTTTGGAGCCTGAAAATACAAGATTGGGTAGCCCCATCAATTCGGCCTTGAGTGAGGGTCCCCTGGGCTACATCATTTTGTGGCAGATGGTATGTTAGGATCTCATTTGAGAGGGAGAAAATCTCATAATGAGACAGGAAACCAGGGAGCTGGGAGGGGCCACTCTTGCTCTTTTATAACAACATTTGTGGAGAACCGCAGTGTCCTAGGAGAAGCACTCTATTCTCTTTGGAGGGTGATGCCCCCAGTGACTTCCTATTATGCTCCACCTCTTAAATGTTCTGCCACCTTTCATGTTGCCACACTGGAGACTAAGCTTCCAATACATGAAGCTTTGGGGGACACACTCAAACCATATCCAAACCACCGCACATTGCTTGGTACCAGTGAATACTGATGTAACACTGACTCTATTTTTATCAAATCTTTTCAGTCACATTGCAGAAAAAGCAATGGTCATTCTCCCATTTCTTATAATCACTTTAAAGCATTGTTATAATTGCTATTGTTACTAAAGGAATCTGGCCCTAGTCTGAGATGAAAATGTAATAAAATTATATTTTTATTCAGATTTGTGGGGCTTTCTGTTTAAGAGAAAAACCATAAGTGCTGTCCATGTGAGTCCTTTGAGTTTCTTGACCTATTCAAACATAATCAAGGCCTAAGCTGGGAATCAGACCTTGCTGATCAATACCAAGCCATTATCTCTGTTCAGCCAGTGTCTCAAATCTCCAGTACAGGGCTTGCGCCTGTATTTTAGAATATGGAGATTTCTAGTCAACACATACATCTAGATTTCTACTCCAATATCTCTAGAGGCCATGTGGAAGCTTCAGAAGATTGCTGGTGGGGTGGAGTAGATGGTTCACATATATTCTGGGATTTTCTTCTGCTTCTTATTAATACACATTGTCTTTTTAGGACTCAGAACTTCTCTGGCTTTCAAGACTGGGGCTTCCCATTAGTCACCAGTCAGACGTTGTAGTATCTCAAATACAAATAGATTATATCCACGAATTTTTGCTGTGATAGTCTCTATTTTGGCTCCATTGTGATGTTTCAGTTTCACCTCTAACATCAGAAAACACTGTTGTCTCTTGAGCTTGGATTTGAAAATGGCAGCAAGTTAGAGCAAGTCTACTGTATTTCAAAGAAAAAGTTTCAAACTATTAAATATAACTAACGGGTTCAGTGGGAACCTTACAATATTGACCCTGCACATTGTAAAATATGTACTGCTTACAATTAAAAAAAAAAGATGGTTTAGCACTTGTTTACAATACAGCATGAGGTATTTTCAGCCCTTGTATAGAAATTAACCAGGATCGTTAGTTAATTAACACCTCACCTTAAAATTGGTCTCGCCTTGCATATTAGGTGCTGATATTTCTTGATGGATGATGAAGAGATTGCGAGCAAAGGTCATGAGGACCCCCTGGAGATCCACACCGATTGTTCTGTTAATGATATCCAAACAAATGAGTTTAGCAATGATTCCCCTCACATGCTTAAAAACAATGGCCCTCTCGTTTGTGCGGCTGGTGATGGAATTTAATGAGTATTTTCAATCTCACAAGGTGGCAATCTTCAGGGAGATATGAAAGATGAGGCTCCATTTTAACTTGTCAACAAAAAGGATTTGTGTAATAAATATTTTTTATTAATCAACTTAGCAGGATATAGCAATAGGCTTAGTCAATTCTAGCAAAAGGCTACTACTGAGGTAGGATGGTAGTAGCTCATCTCGCAAGCTGCGTTACTTAAGAATTGTTGCTAAGTCATTCTCCTTGTTTACAAAGACATTTGCTCCCTGGATCCTAAAGGCCTTTGTCTGGGTTTATTTTTTATTTAAACCATTCTGCCTCCCACTCAGGTTCAAGGACAGTGTGTCCCACTCACAAACAGCTATCTTTATAAAGTTGAGCACTCACTTTATAGTTTCAGAGACAAACCATCCTGTAGCATTATACTGTGTTCTATGAAGATTCCCCAAAAAACTAGATTGTTCTATGTTTTAACTTGGAAACAAAACTCGAGGATACTTTCCTAACTTTTTCTTAAACTTTTTTTTAAATCAAAAAGGAGAAAAAGGTTAATAGAAAGGATTAAATTTTAAAAATCGTTTTGTCATGAGGGGTGAACATAAAGAGCAGCTCCTTAAGGCAGGTGTGAAAAACAGTAGGCCTACTTCTCCCCCAGGTGTCACCTGTCAATCAAGTCTCCTTAGAGCCTAGGGCTCGGGCCCTCTTGGATGCCTGCCTTCCAGCCTCCTGGGCTTTCCCTTGGTTCAGGGTGAGATAAAAAGCTGCCTAATCCCTAGGACAGGAGACCAGGGCTCTGTCTTGCCACTGACTGATTTAAACTCTTTGGGTCTTAATTTCCTTTTCTCTGAAATGAAGGAATTGAGCTAAGTCAGTGCTTCTGAACTTTCTGAGTTATATTCTCAGAATCTGAGGATGGCCTACCCCTTGTAGCTGCTAAACATTAGTATCTCTTTTTTTAAGGAAACAAATAATGGCCAAAGGTAACTTCAGAATCAGTAATTTTGAAAAGTAATTTATGTTTTTTTTTTTAACCATAGGATTAGTATGTATTAGACCCTGAATGTTTGTTAAAACAACTTTCCTGGACTCCACCCAGAATTAAACAAAAGCAGAATATTTAGTTTGGGGGTCCAGGAATATGTTTTTCACCAGCCTCTAGGTGATTCTCTGATACACACCAAAATCAGAGAAACATTCTTAAAAGAAACTATAGAAAAATGAGAGGAGAGAGGCTGCATGTGAGAAAGAGACCAGGTCTTTATTTAATTTCTTATTCCCTTCCCTGTTAATTCTTTCATTTGTAGAATTTTATTCATTTTCTCTTTCTTGAAATTTCTCCTTCATTATTTCCCGGAAGTATCCCAGAATAAATGGAGTCAGTATGAAGTTATCCCTCAAAAAGCCAGATTACAAATCTCTGTTTTGTAAAATCATCTCCTCTTGAAGCCCCCGCACCTTTCCTAAAGAGATGACAGGCTGCTCACATCCTGACAGCCAGGAAGCAGAGAAGGGAGGAACCCAGGAGCACTACCGGGTCATGACCCCTGTAACTCCCCTCTTTTGACCAGACCCCACCCATTAGTGTCACATTTAGCTATACCGCTCCATGCTTCACTCATCCCCTGAGGCTTGAGGGGGACATCCAGATATAAACCATGACATAATCTCTTCTTTGAGCTCCTAGTCAGCCTCCTTCTCCCTGACTTTCAGATGTCCTTTTGCTTTTTGTGGTTGGGAACTTTCTTAATGTTGTGAGCTGATAGCATCTAGGGATATCCTGCAGGCACCTGGATCTTGGGTTTGGATTTGACCTATCTGGCTGCACTTCTCCCATCAACAGAGCGGAACTTGCCCTTCTCAGCCTTATCCCCTCTGCAGGAGGGATTGTCTAGTTTCAGTCCTGGCCCAGCTCACCCTCTGCAGTTCACCTTTCATGCCAGCTGGTGGTCAGCAAGACAGAGTTCATACATCTGTGTTCTGACTTCTTATATGTAACAAACCCATTCGTCTCAATTCTTGAGTTTAGAAATGTACTTGGACTATGACTATTTCCTGCTTAATTAGATTCATACTCTGGAAAATACGAGTTTCTTCACAGCTTGCCAACATAAAATCCAGTTGACTGCTTGGTTCTGCTGGTCAAAGTAACTGCCTGTGGTCTATGTCCTACCACAGCCTTAGCATCATAGTGACAAGTCTGGAGAGAGCAGAGTAGGTTGGGACTGAGAGAAAGGAGGGAATTGAAAGACAACCCATCACTGGAAAGCAAAGGGTAGCTCCTTCCTTACACATGCCTACATGTGTCCATGACTTTGTTATCATCTGGATATGAATATCTGTGCAGATCAGAAGCATGCATACTTGCTGTGTTGTTATGGATGGAGGTCTCATTTCTGTTGTTATTACTGCAGTATAACAAAAGCGTGGACAGAACTCTAAATAAAGAACCTTTCTTAACAAAACCCAGGTAGTTCTGCATGTTGGTACTGGAGCGGAGGACTCAAACATCCATATCCTCCTCTTCCTGGTTACTCAGAGGTGTTTAAGACTTTAATCACTGGGTTGCATTACAGCCACATTCTAGCTCCAAAAAGGGAAGACATGTGAACATTTCTATTAGTTCAAAAGGATTGATGAGAGTAAAATAACTTCCAGCAGGACTGTGCTTCATATACACATATTTGAGAAGACTGCACCAGGGCCAAAGATGGACCTGGCCCTACCTTTTGGACCTTGCTAAATCACTTGAGCACTTTTTTATGCAACTGTCTTTCCACAGATGAGACATCTGAACTGATTCTCTGTTAGTCAGATTTGTTGTCTCTTGTATGTCATGAGCTTGAGTGAAGTATGTTAAATATACTGTGTAGTCTACCCATTGATTTTGGATAATTATATTTATGAACCCTGACCAACACATCTAAAGTCATTTTATGAAGTAACTGAAGGTCTAAATAAAATGAGATAGACTTCCTATAAATCAGCAAGCTGTTGAAAAAGCATCTTGTTAGTTGTGATAATCTATTAGCTTTTATTACATCTCATAGACACTTCATACTCACAACATGCCCAACTTGTCTCTCTTCAGGTGTTCATATAATATAAAAACAGTTCCTTGTCTGTCCTATAAGATTTGAGTAAAAAAAAAAGCATACATGTTATCTTGGAAATAAGGAAAATACTCTCTATTAAGAGTACAAAAATTGATTCAAATTGAAATCTAGAGCTACCTTAACACATTGTGAGAAGCATATTTGAAAAGGCTATCTCCATAATATAGAATGGGTATGTTCTAAGACAGTGTTTTTTTTAATATGTTCCTCAGAACACTTGCCTCAGACTCATCTAACGTGTGTATTAAAAAAGACATTTCTCAGGGGTCAGTGGGAAAGCATGTGAGGTGCTGGGTTCCATTCCCAGCAATGCAAACAAACAACCCACACACACATTTTTGTGGTTATCATCCAAGCCCAGATTCTTTGAAAAGGAATCTGACTTTTAGCTTATTTTCTGGGTGTTTGTCCCACACATCACAATTTGAAGATCACTGTTGTTAGAGTGCTCAGTCAGTAGCCTGGCGTGGCAGAGCACCCCTGCAATCCCACACCCTACAAGGCTACCGTTAGTAGAAAGATTGAAGTTCAAGCTCAGCGTGGGAAACTTAGCAACTTAAAATGAAAAATGAAAAAGGGGTTGGGGAGGTAGCTTAGTGTGAAGACCTCTAAGTTCAATTCCCAATGACTGCCCCTTACAAATAAAAGGGGAGAAATTTGTTGTATGGATCATAGTTCGTACTCCGATAGAAAATTATGTGTTGTTGACCACACACCTTACTCTCTTATCAAATGGGTTCCATGGGTGGTATTTTACAGCTCTGTTAAGTTGTGAGAAAGTGACAGACAAACAAATTCTGTCTAGTTTGATGAAGGTTCATTTGATTTACTCTCCTGCTCCCCTTGTACAAAAAGCTGTTTTGCCAGGCATGGTGGGGCACACCTGCAATCCTAACACTTGGGAGGCTGAGGCAGGAGGATAGCCATGAGTTTGAGGTCAGCCTGCACTACACAGTGAGACACTGTCTCAAACAAACCAAACCAAAACAAAACAAAAAACCAATTTTGTTTCTATTTGCATATTCATTTCAATATGCCTGATCTATATAGATATCTGATTTTTTTGGGAGGGGATACCAGGGATCAAACTCATAACCTCATACTTGCCAGAGAGGTACTTGTGCCACTGAGCTATATCTCCAGCCCAGATAGCTGATTTTTCAATTCTCTTTTGAACTGGTTTTGAACATCTGCCTAGTTACCTCTGTTAAATAACATTTTATCATGTTTTATATCTGTATGACCTGATAATTTTTTGGAAATCATCTTTTAACAGCTTTCTCCAAATAAGAAGTGACCCTAGAATTGTTCAGTAGGAGGAATGTGATATCTAAACGTGAAAACTATTTGAAGGTTTTGGTAAAAGAAAGCACATCCCAGAATTACATGACAATAAGTAGCAACTCCCCACTTTGTCAGTAAATCTGAACATTAGGGCAGTCATTGGACTACAGCAGTGGCTCTTAATGCTGGTTGCACCTCAGAATCATCTGGGTGCTTTAAAAATATCATTCCTGCACCCTACCTTCAAAAATACCAGTTATTTGGTCTGATGTGGGTCCTGGGTGCAGGGACATGCTGAGGCCTAATGGAGCCTGAGGTGAAGGAAAGTAATCAGTAATTGGATCCTATTCTTACTAAAAGTTTGATATTTTGTTCATTGTGAATTTTTGCATTCATTTTGATTCTAAATATTGTATTAACATTCTGTTTATATTTGTTATGAGATTTATTTTCTCTCTAAAATTTTGTGTTCCATGTGAGTGCTTCACTTGCCTCACCCTGATCGCAGTTGTACGGGCATCTGTACTTTTTAAAACTCCTAACTCAGTTCCTAATGGGTGTCATCTGATATGGTATCCCCTAGCTACATGACACTACTGATGACTTGAAATATTAGTAGTTCAAATTGAAATGTAGCTTTCAAAGATTTAGCACAAAAACTGTAAGATATCTCAGAAATTTTATACTGATTATGTTGAAATGAAAATAGTTTGTATATATTGGGTTAATGAAATATATTATGAAAATTAGCTTTACCTGTTCTTTTTTACTTTAAAAAATGTTGCTCTCAAAACAATTTAAATGCTCTATGTGGCTTACATTTGAGGTTTGTATTATATTTCTGCTGGACCATGTATATTCTAGGACTCTCTTATTAACACAAATATAGCAAATCATTTCTAATAAGTGGTTCTTACTTCAGAATTGTATGTTCAAATAGCACTGTATTGGGAAGAGTATCAGCAGTCACCTTGCGTCTATCCCCACATGCAGAACAATTTCATAGATCTATTGTTCCAAGGAACCTATGGGATATTTATTGGATTTTCCCCCCTTTTGGTAATCACATTCTTGGTTGATAGAGATTTTTCTTTTAGTACTTTAAAATTATGACCCACTTGTCATCTATTCTTTATCAGTCTTATTGCTCCTTTAAAGGCTTATTTTTTTAGCCACTGTTTAGATTTTTCCTTCCTTTTTGACTTTTAGCAGTATAACTATGATGTGTCAGGTGTGATTTTCTTTATATTTATCTTGTCTAAGGTGTATAGTGCTTTTTGAATGTAGTTTGGTGTATTTTATCAGTTTTGGAAAATTCTTAGTATTTATTTAAAATTGTCTTTCTCCTCTCTGAGACATTTAGCTCATGAATGATAGACTTTTTCTGCCATTTCTTTGTACCATTTAAACCTTTATATTTTCATTTTCTCCCTTTGTAATTAAATTTTTTTTTTATTTTAAAGAGGATAAAAACCAAGGAAAATAAAACAGAATAAAAGCTAACAAAATAAACCAGTATAAGTGATACAGGACTTCAAAACCTTACGAAACCAACAATAGTTACCATAATGCCTTCTGTTGTCTTCAAGTAGCTGCAGATACCTTCAGACATAACAAAAATCGAGAACAGAATAGAATAGAAACAATGAAAACAAAACAATGAATCCAATAAAGGACTTCAAAACAAGCCAATAGTAAATCCAAAGTGGCTACCATAATATGTCTTGCTATCTTTCAAATAGCTGCTTGTGCCATGAGATTTAACGTAATCAAACAAAATAAAAGAGAATAAAACCCAACCCAATAAAATAATGAAAATGATATGGTTTCCTGGCCAGGATCGTTTCCTGGCCAGGATCGCTTCCTGGTGAGGCCTGGTTCTCTCCCTCCACAGTCTGCAAATGGCGCTGACTCATGGAGAGAGGCTTGGGTCCCTTTGTAATTTTGAATATTTGCTACTAACCTGTCTTCTATTTCACTAATCATTTTTAATGTGCTCCTACACATTAATGTATTATAAATTTTGTCATAGTTTAAAAATTTCTATAATTTGTTTGCCTTTAAAAATAGATTCAGGACTTCGATGAAATTATCCTATAATTCTAAAGGATATTCTATTATTATTTTCCTCTAGTTCTATTTTTATTTTATTTTAATTTTTTAATTTTATTTTCAACAGAAGAAAAGTAAGAAATTAAAGTAAAACAATTTCACAACAAGCCAATAGGAGAGTAACAATAATCAGCACATTGCATATTGTTATATTCACAGCAGTTTAGGGTATAAGACATAGACATGAAACATTGTCCAGAAAATTTTTAGTGCAAAACTTTTGCCTTAATGAATCAAGAGAAACTGGCTATATGACTATCTTTTTTTGTTATGATTGCTCTATTATTTTCAAATAAACATTTTGCATTAAAAATGAAATCTGAAGATGACCCTGTAAAAACTACTTTTCTTTTCTTTTCTTTTCTTTTTTTTTGCAGCACTGGGGATCCAACTCACAACCTTGCGTCTGATGGACAGGCACTTAAGCCACTGAGCCAAACTCCCAGCCCTGGTTTTTTGAGGCAGGGTCGCACTATGTAGCTCAGGCTGATCTTGCGCTCGCATTGTAGCCCAAGCTGGACCTCGAACTCACAATGCTTCGCCTACCTCAGCCTCCTGAGTGCTGGGATTAAAGGCGTGCACCACCACGCCCAGCTAAAAACTACTTTTCACTCAAAATTCTTTAACTATCTTAACTAATTTTTTATATACATAGATTTTCTTTCAGTGCGTCACACAAGTGCAACAATGTGATGGTTACATAGTGGGACTTATTTGGTTCACTGAGAAGTATATTTTCAATGCTCATCCATTTAAGAGTGAAAATGTCTAGTTTATTGTTCTTTATAGCTGAGTAGTATTCCATTATATAGAAATACCACATCTTTTTTTGTCCATCCCTCAGTTGAGGGGCATTTAGGTTTTTTCCAAGATCTAGCTATTATGAACTGGGCAGCTATCCTCTAGTTTTAATATTAATCAGGTAAAGTCCCTGTTTAATAATTTCATTATCTGAGTCACCTGTGGTATTTTTCTATTTGTTTTCAATTATTTAGTCATTCCTTTTAACGTCTTATAATTTTTATTGCATGCTGGTCATTTTAGATGGAACATTGCAGAGGCTCTAGATGTTAATGTCCTGAAAAGAGGGTTTTAAATTTTGTTTTGTCAGGCAGATAGGAGAATTAACAACTTTTCTTGATCTATCAAGGAATGATTTTAGAAGTTGTTGGATCTGGTCTATTTAAGGTTTTCTCTTTCCTCCATATATTTGGTCTTTTCTATTAGGCAAGTGTTCTTACTACTGGATTTGGTTCTTCCGAAGTTTCCAATAAAACCTTGGGGTGTTTATTAGGGCTCTTTCAACTTAGCAGGAAATGAAATCCAATCTCTTTCTTCTCAGCGTCATGTGGATTTTGAAGTCTTCACAGATCTTCAACCTTCCAGCTACTGTCTTTTTCGAACTTCTTGAGCTCTCAAGATGTTCATTCATAGGGTAGGAGTCTCCCAATGATTCAAGTGGTCCCTATATACAGATTTTTGGGTTCTTCCCTTTGATTACCTTTGCTCTAGGACTGAACTACTAAATCTCAAACAGTTTGATGGTTCTGAACTCCAGTTCTCTCTCTCCTTAGCCTAGTAAGACTGTGATTTCTGTTTGGATCTGTTACACACAATTTGGGAATGTTTTCAAAGGAAAAAATGGGGAAAATACGTCACTCATCTTACATGCTTAAGGACTGTGGTTCCTCATATGCTGCTTATTTTGGTTACCCTTTTTGACTTTAAGCATTTATTTCATATGTCTTTGTTCCATTTTTTTTTTTTTTTTTTTGCGGCACCGGGGATTGAACTCACAACCTTGCGCCTGCCAGGGCAGGTGCTTAAGGCACTGAGCCAAACTCCCAGCCCTGGTTTTTTGAGGCAGGGTCGCACTATGTAGCTCAGGCCGGCCTTGCGCTCGAATTGTAGCTCAAGCCGGCCTCGAACTCACAACGCTCCTCCTACCTCAGCCTCCCGAGTGCTGGAGTGCTGGGATTAAAGGCGTGTGCCACCACACCCGGCTTCTTTGTCCCATTTTTATAACCATTTTTGGTGAAAGAGTTAGTTCGATACAAGCCACCTTGTCATAGCGAGAATAAGACACCTAGGTTTTGTTGGACATTTACAACTCTCCAAGAAAGGTAAGCAGGAATCTCCTCATCTTCCATCCAGAGAGAATAACAGAAGTAACAGGCTTACTCAAATCCCGTAAAACAACTGTGTTTTATTTTGTATGTGGGAGATGTGAGGGCCTACATTTAATCAGCTCACCAGAGTAACCTTTATTGGCAACACATTCCCGGAGCAAATTCATTGTACTCCCTCAACAGTATCCTCCCTGTGTTACTTCCTCGCTGCCAGATTCCTCATTGCAGTATCTTACTCAGGGCTGTTTTCCCAGGCAGCATCTTCGACTAATAGATACTTTTCTTTGTTTTTATCCATGTTTCTTCTCCTTCAACCATATTCTATATTATATTCATTGTGTAAAATTCTTATCAGACTGGCTATTAGAAATCAACATAGCCTACAATATTTTGCTACTCATAGATGAACTTTCAAAGTGATTTAATCTTTAAGCCTTAGCTTCCTCATCTACAAAATCAGAATAATAATATTTATCTTTCGAAGTTATTACAAGGATGAAACAAAATTTGTGAAAATATTTTACAAGGTATATAACGGTTTAAAATATAAATATAACTCAATATGAGTGGTCCTACTATGGGAAGCAGATCAAACACGTGGAGAAACAGCACTGAGGAGGTTTAGGAAGCAGTTTATTACACCAGTGGGCTTCTGACTAGGATTGCTCCTAAAGAGCCAGAGCTCCGCCTGGTGAGGTTTTGGGGATTTTATGGGGAAAGCAAGCGGAGGTACAGAGGCAGGTTTAGTGCATTAGGATTGGAAGGTTGGGTGACATCTTGGGTTGCTACGGGAGTTTAAACATTTTAGGTTACATTGTAGGGTCATCAGTTATACAAAGCTTGGGTTATACAAAGGAAGAAATATCTTGTTACATTTTAAGTTACATTGCAAGGCTATCAGTTATACAAAGGCAGTAAGGACAGGGGTTACACAAAGGAGCATTTTAAGTTACATTTTAAGGCCATCTGTTAGACAAGCTTACACAAAGAGAGGAATGTTCTGTTATCAGACTTGTCCGGACAAGGACATGTCCGCCTGGTCTTGAGGGGCATCCTTGCCAGGCTTTATTTAAAATTTTAAGTTCCCTTTCAGTTCAAGTCTGGCTTTTCTGATCTGGAAAGACATGAACTTAAAAGAAAAAAATAAATTATCTGCTCAGCCCTCACCATTCAAACACTGGGGGAACAGGGACATTGTAATTAAATACTCCCATTTGGAAGGGAAAAGTTTGAGAGACAAACAGAAGACAGGTCTGTGGCAATTCTGAAATACCACTAGGGCTCTGCCTTCTGGGAATTTTTCTTTTCCTTGTCCACATCTGATGTGAACATTGAGATTACACCTTCTTTAGCAATTTTAAGACATCCTCACCCACTTCCTGCCTATAGATGGTTGACTCCAGAGGCTGTTTTAAGTCTTGAGCAGGGATAGTCTCTTTTAAAACCAGGCTGATATTTGTCTTGCCTGCTAAGTTCTCTCAAAAACTTTATTTGCTTTCAATTAGCTACAGATACCAATAACTGTCTCTAGCATTCTTTTCCAGATATACTTCTTGGACTGTCTTCATTTCTTTATTTTGTTTTTGCATCTTTCTCTTTCTCTTAATTTCAGGTATCTTCAGCTTGTCAGGCTTCAGTAGGGGAACTATATATCCTTTGTCTCTTTTTCTTGTGCTATTCTTTCTAAATGAAAACATTTACTGGCTGCCATGGTCTTTGTTGGATCATTACCCTGATGCACATTAATCCATTTGGAGGTACGAATCGTGGGTTACAGTCATAATTTTAATTTGATGCTCACTGTAAGGCTGAATCTTACTTGGCTTTTGTTTTTGCAAAAGCCTTTTTTTATACCTCTTTTTTGAAATTTAAAGATCAGCGTAGCTTTTCCAGTTTTGCAAAGTACCATATTTCTGGAATCTCTCTATTCCTTTTCATTTCTGCTTGTGAATTGCTTGATGAATTTAGACACTTGTACTTTTTCTACACTTTGCCAAATGCAGCCAACAATGCCCAGCATACACTATTACCATATTTTCTAACTGCTTCTCGGAAGCTATAGATAATATACATTAGGTGTATTATCTCTCAAGTTATCATGGTTTTGCCAAATATTTTACCAGTTCACAACAGAATTGTGACCCTTCTTGTTTCTCATAATCGCTTCCATGCCTGACCACTAAGCCAATACCAGAATTAGGTTTCTATTTTTGAAGCATCCTTCTTTAGATACTAATATCTATACCAACCATCTAGGTTAAGTTATGCCACAACAATCTGATGTGGGTCTTTGATTACTGTTGACACCCTCAGGAACTAGGCTGAAGGAGTCTCCTTCTCAGTGGCATTCATGATTTTCCAAGACAAGAGAAAAGATAATGACAATCCTTAAAGGTCACTCTGCTCATATTTCACTGGCCAAAACAAGTTACATGGCCATGCCTAACTCTAGAGGGAGAGCTGAGGAAGTGTAATTCTGTTATGTGCCTGGAAGGAGGCGAACCAGAATATTTATATGCAGCCCCAATGCTTCCCCTTATGGTAACACCCTGGCCCAAGGAAATGATTGCTGGCAGTTGAGCTATTCAGGACTGTGGCACACTGCCTGTCTGTGTGTGAGACCAGCCTTGCCCCACACTGTTGCAGGCAGTAAACACCACGCCTTTCTCCATATGGCTTTCATTACAACTTCATTTCATTAGGAAACCAGTGGGGGTGTTCTGTAGTATTACAGAAATACCAGGAATGAGACCCACCAAGTTGCTTACAAACTCAGTAACACTTTTCTCCAATATTCATGAAAGAAAAATAAAACCATAGGGTGATCTGATTTTCCTTTCTTTCCCCAAGACTTTGGACAAGAAATATCACTTCAGATTTTATGATGATAATGGGAGAAAAAACAATGTTAAAGAATAAAGACATCAGAGGGTTCTTCTTTTGGTAGCATCAACATTGAGAATATTGTTAGTGTTACCTTCTGTTTCTGAAAAAATCATTCATGTAAAATTGAACCAAGAGAACAGGTGGCAGAGGTTACACTGCAAGTTAGGTGAGTGATTTGCTCTTTAGACTCAGAATAACCCAAAAAGACAATGAGGTTTTAGGAAAGTTAGCTATTAAACACATTTCCCCACTTTGGTATGGTAGAGACATTCATAGGGACTGTGAAGAGCAGACTGTTCTTCTCCAGTTGAAGAACACATAACCTAGATTCTTGGGTTGCTAATCATATTCAGTTAGGGAGGAGTAGTCCTTAGGAGGAAAAGTCACGTAGGGGATGCTTTGGTGTAAAGAAGGAATCACGTTTGACTTTGTGGATAATTCTGAGTTCAGGTATCAGTTCCATAGTAAGCCTGGGCTGTGTGACCTTGGGGGAAATCCTCACTGTAATATGGTAGAAATAACACCTTCTTTCACGTAGGCATGAAGAATAAATGAGAGAGTGAAGTGAAAGTGCTCAGCTCAGCAGCCAGCATACAGTAGGTGTTCTGTAAATGCTGCTTTCTCACTTGCCCCACCCCTCAAGAGAGGAAGTGGACAGTCTCACCAGGATGGATCTCGGGGTCTAAGACATTGACAACCTGTTTCAGTAAGAATACACCAAGGATGCGGCCACAGAATTTCTAAAATTTCCTTGCAGTCAAATGACTCCTCTCCTCTACTGTTCTCATTTGCTCTTTTGTTTTCTGATGATCCTTTTTGTTTTTAATGGATTTTTCCAGGTTCTAGATTTTATTCTCTCTTTCTGTCTCTGCTTCTGTTATCCTGTTCTTCATGTTGTTCTACTGTTCTGTTGCTGTCAGTCTATATCCATATTTTTCTCTCCCCCTCCATTTCCTCTTTCATCGTCTATAGATTGTTCAGCACCGGTGACCTGCAGGTGAGTCTCTGAGTCTGTCCTGGCTTTGTTCTTTCTGGAGCTCTTCCTGGTGAGCTCCCTGATCCTGACTTGGAGCTCTTCCTCTGCATCACCCACCTGCTTCCCTTGGGCCATCACAATCGATTTTTCTTACTAAAATCTATTACTAGAAATGGATCTGAGAGCCAGGGGTTTAGCTAAGTGGCACAAGTGCCTACCTGGCAAGCGTGAGATTGTTTGATCCCTGGTACCAAAAAAAAAAAAAAAAAAAAAGATCTGATCAATCCAAGAGATAAATGTAAATGTCTGATTGAATTTGGTGCTTTACTTTTCCCAAGAGTACAAGTACAAGGCCTTTAGCTCAAGAATATACCTCTAGAAATAATTTCAGGTAATAGGAAATGACAGTGCATTTTCTTTTGGGCAGGAGACTTTCCCTGCCACATGTGGCTGTTTGCAGCACTTGTTCTGCTTTGGTGTTTTAGAATAAAATAAAATAGATACAGAAAAAGCTACAGTTAGATTTAGCCACCTTGTGGTATGTGAGAGTGTTTCACTCTAATCAGTTTGGGGCTAAAAACTAATTCCAAAGGGATTGTGTGCAGCAGATGCAACAATTAATTTCAGGTAAATCAGTCCAATCTGGCTTTTTCATTCTTTCTGTGTTTTATCAAATTTAATGTAATTTGCAAGGCAATATGAGCTCCATTATATGTGTTTGCAACCGGCGTGAATCAATCTAACCAAAGGGTCTTATTGCACCCTGACTGTGCCCTGGCAGCTTGTTGGGGATTGCCAAGTGTCAGACAGGCCATTCTGTTCACAGTAAGTCCCATGCTTAAGGTCTGTATGCTTTACAAGAGTCTATAAAAATATTTGACTCCTAAAAATTGTATTTGTTCTCAAATAGAAAAGCTAAAAGAGATTGGATTGAATCTCTACAAATCAAAACATTTAATCATCTGACTACTGCCCAATTATTATGTCATTATATATACATTATACTTTATTTAATATGGGAGGTGAATTTAATATGTTTGATATGATGTGGGATTTGATTTTCCACAAGTAGAACAGCTCTGAGTGTCAGAAATTTGCAAATCTGTGTCAGAGTGGAAAAACAGGAAACCATTTCTCCAGAGGAATAGGAGTCTGCAGGCACAAAACGGAGGTCCTAGTTTAGGAGGAGACATTCATCACAGCCGTACCCATCCAGATACATCAGGATGAAGCAACTGCGCAGGTACCAAAAAAGAGGACACTATTTTTTAAAATCAGAAATTCTTTCTGAAAGCAGTTATTATATTTGTATAGGTAGGAGAATGCTATGGACTGAATCATGTTGACCCCAAATTCATCAAGCCTTAAACTTCTATATGACTGTGTTGGAGACAGGGCCTTTAAGGAGGTAATAAAAATTAAATGAGTTTATAAGGGTAGACCCTTCACTTTTGAAACCTGATGTCCTTTTAAAAAAAAATAAGAAGCCAGTCGTAGTGGCGCATGCCTGTAATCTGAGTACTTGGGAGGCTGAGGCAGGAAGATTGCTGTGAATTTGAGGCTACATAGTGAGTTCAAGGCTAGTCTGGGCTACATGGGGAGACCTTGTTTCAAAAAGACATAAGATCCCCCTGTATCCCCGCCCTACTCTGTGTGTGCGTGTATCTACAACAAGAATGCTGCTGTGTACAAGCCAGGATGCAGGTTCTCACTAGGATCCAAATTTGCCAGTGTCTTGGACGTACAGCTTCTAAAACTGTGAGAAAATAACTTTCTGTTGTTTAAGCCATGTATTTGGTGCTGTTTAGCTCTAGAAGTCTATGTAGGCTATAATAGAGAATAGCTTTGAGTGGGCTCAGGCTAAGCTTCAGAGTCAAGAACTGGTCCTTACAATACCTCCTAAGTCTGGCAAAGCAGGGATTTGCTCTACAAGGTGGTTGTGCAAGTCTGGGGATGGAACTGAACCTCCCAGGGCCAGGTGTTGCTCCCTGTGGAAATGGCTTTCTGCCCTTCCCCAAGGAGTGCTCAGTCTTTTTTTTTTTTTTTTTTTTTTTTTTTGTGGCACCGGGGATCAAACTCACAACCTCGCGCCTGCCAGACAGGCACTTAAGCCACTGAACCAGACTCCTGGCCCTAGTTTTTTGAGACAGGGTCGCACTATGTAGCTCAGGCCAGCCTTGTGGTTGTGTTGTAGCCCAAACCGGCCTCCAACTCACAATGCTCCTCCTACCTCAGCCTCCCGAGTGGAGTGTTCAGTCTTAATCTAAGTATTCTTCTCTTTTAAAGAATATTTGCTTAGCCAGGCCTGGTGGCGCCCGCCTTTAATCCCAGCGTTCAGCAGGTGCAAGGTTGTGAGTTTGATCCTCAGTGCCACAAAAAAAAAAAAAAAAAAATCTGCTTGAAAGCAGAGCACATAATTAGCCACCTAGGTCACCAACAGGCCTGGTTGGTCCAGCCTTGGTGAATTGTAACCCTTCTTACCTCAAGGTCATAACCAATGCCATGCGCCTTACACATCAGGAGGAAAACGTAGTGGAAAACCAATGAGAGATTGCTATGCTTCAGCTGAGTGGTCATCACTGCGTAGCGACTGGTTTCCTGTGACTGAAAAGGCCACAACTGAAAGTTAGACTCCTCAAAAGCATTTAAATAAACTTTTAACTTTAGAATAATTGCAGGTTAATGGAAAAGTTGCAGAGGTAATACAAAGTTCCTATATTCCCCACACCTAGTTGCACTATTTTTTATCGCTTTACAAAAAAAATTTTTTTACTTCAGTTATCATACCTAAGGCAGTCTGCACACATGACAACAGCCTGTTCCACACACACACATTGCTTACTCTGATCGCACATGCGTTTTGCTTTCCTGACCTTTTGTAGGACATACTTGACATCTCAGTGCTCCTTCTGTTTTGTCAGGAAGTTCTTATTATGTTATACAGTGTATAATTAACAGGATAACATATCAATAAAATAAAGTATTAAATTCTTAACATGTATTGCACATTTAGAATAAACATCAACATTTTCGTGTCAGCTGTGCACTTGCTTACAAAATCTAAAAGATTTAAAATTTAAAAAAACCTAAAAGATAACATCAGAAATAAATTCCTGTATGAACTACAATGAAAATACCAATAACATTCTACAAAAAAATTTTTACTTCAATTATCATGGCTAAATAATAAGAGGATAAGATGTCAATGAAATAAAAGATCAAATATGTAATGAATGCTTAGAATAGACGTCAAGATTGTCACATCAGCTGTGTACTTACTAAGAAAACCTAGAAGATAACATCAGAAATAAATTCCTATATGAACTACAAGGAAAACAGAATTCTACAACAACAATAATCTTTGCTTCAGTTGTCACACCCAAGGCAGTCTTCACACATGACAAGTGCATGTTCCATACACAAATATCACTTACACTGATAGCATGTATATTTTGTTCTACTGTGTTTCTTATGGGGCATAGTTGACATCTTTTTTGTTCTCCTGTTGTCCTAGCAGGTCTTTGTGATGCTGCACCTGCCTGTTCACCTGTCAGCTCAGCAGTGTGCTCCACAATGTTTTGCGTAGTTCCCTGAGCAGAAACATTTTGTTTTCCTTCTACTGTAAATGATCTCTTATGAGCTCCAGCCCCAGTCCTCTAAGAAAATTTCTCTGTGGTATCTTGCACTTGTTATTTTCTTTGTAAACTATTGAACTATTTATGCCACACATGTTTAAGATCTAGTAAAACACAACCATAGGTCAAGGCTTGTGTTTTGAGTGACATCCTAGTTGTTGCATAACTCATCAACAACATCTACTATTGCCATTGGTTTTGTTGTAGAAAGTTACCATCTCAGGCTCCCGTTTTGTCAAAGTTTCCCTATTAATATTTCCATCATGGTGCAATGTTGAAATCAGCAGTACCAGTTTGTTTTTCTTTGGCATATTCAAGGCCAACATAAATCTTTCTGAAATCCAAAGATTGTGCTGTCCAAATCTCCATTTTGAAATTGTGCCATTTCATTTAGAATTTCTGCCTTGTGCCTGTGTACATTTCCTGTACAGGTCAACTTGTGCTCTGTTAGCAAACATAACATCAATTGGAAACTGGTAAACCCATTGGCAAGTGCCACATTCTGATTAGTTTGGGAGATAGGAGCAACAAGTCTGCTCACAGCATCATTCAGTTTATTACTATAAGAATAAGAACCTGATGGCTGAGTTCCAGGATAAATTTCTAAATTGAAAGCATAAGTCTTTACATCTGCAAGGATATAAATTTTTATGCCATATTTTGACCCATCACTTTTCCATAAGTCTTTTACATTCCTTCGGTAACCATGTGAAATCCCTGCTAAGTAGAGCAGACCTATGAATGCTTTTGGTTCATCTAGTGAGGTGTCACAATAAATACATTTTAATATAGCTATTGATGCATACAGAATGTTTTACTTGTATTTCACACCATCGTGTAGGATTTTGTCTATTACAATTACCAACACTGAATAGCACTGCTGGCATTCTGTCTGATGTTTCACTCTGCCAAGACCCTCACTCTGTTTTTGGATGTAGTTCTAACATTGGATCATTCGATTTGATTGCATGACCATTTCACAACATTTTGACTAATCAAACATTGCTCACATCGCTGATTTCTTCATCATCTGAATAAAAAAGATCTGCATTCTCTGTGTCTGTCTCAGTCGATTCTTGCTTCACACTGTCACAGGAGCCTTGGCTCACATAGCCAACATCAAAGTCATCATCATCATCATCATCATCAACCCTCGCCACTCTACTGTTATGAAAACAAGTATTTTACCATAATGGATCATCTTCATCATTCCTGCCTGAATAATCTGATCACTTATGACCTCCTCCAAAACTGGCAAATTTTGTTTTTCATGTGCCAATTCAATGTGTACTGAATTGGGCTACTTCTACTAGAAAAATCAAAAGAAAAAAGTGTTTAAAAAGCCTACATAGCCTGGTGCAATCACCATGGAAATCAGTATGGAGACCCCTCAAAAAACCAGGAGTAGAGGTTCCATTCAATCCAGCCACTCCCTGTTTTGGCATCCTCCCCCCAACAAAAGCATCATACCACAATAGCAATATATGCATACCCATGCTCATAATGGCACAGTCTGCAATAGCCAAATCTTCGAAACAGCCCAAATGTCCATCAACTGAAGAATGGGTAAAGAAAATGTAGTCTTGGTTACTTTTACTTTTCTCTCATTGCTGGGACAAAATACCTGACACCCAAAATGAAGGAAGGAAAGGTTTATTTATCTTACAGTTTTTGGAGGTTTCAGTCCATAATTAGCTGGTTCCAAGGCAGGGTGGCATGGCACAGGGGCAACACTTCAAGGCAGCAGCCAGAGCAAAAGGAGCCAGAGCAAAAGGGGGGGAAAACAAGCCTCCTCTCTTCCCTTTATGTACCAAGGCCATCCCTACCCACCCAGGGCAGGTATAGCACTCACAAAATCTCCTTGCCCTCCTTTGCACAGGATGAAGATATTTACAAAGTAAGGACCCTGGCTCCCTGCTGAGTCTCTCAATTAAACTTCTGACCTCAAATTGACACAATGTATTAACCATAACAATCCACCCCTTGTCAACTTGGCAACCAGAAATATTTCTTTAAATCAGCCTCCAGATACAAAGGCATGCTTATTTAACATTTTGCAACTTGAACATTATAACACAGCTTAACAAACCTTAAGAACCAGCATTAAGTCTATCAACTTACAATAGAAACAACATTTTGTCCTTGGACCCCCAAAGACTCATGCACATCCCTTTATACAAAAGGCATTTAGTCCATCTGCAAGAATTGCCAAAGTCCTAACAGTTTCAGCATTGCTAAAATTTTTAAGTCCCAAGTCTTCTCTGAGATGTAAGGCAAACCTTAGCTGCAAGCCCAAAATCTCCTTGCCCTCCTTTGCAGAGGATGAGGATATTTACCCCTAGTTGCACTATTATTAAGGTCTTACATGGCCATGGAACATGTATCTTAACTAAGGAACCAAATCACTACATTACTATTAGGCTCATACTTTATTTGGATTTTGGTGGTTTTTTCCTCTAATTCCATTTTCATGTTTTAGTATCCCATTTAAAATACCATATTGTATTTTGTCATTTCCTTAGGTTCTTCTGGACTGTGAGTTTCTCAGACTTGTATGTTTTTGATAAACTTGAAACTTTTGAGGAGTACTGGCCAGGTATTTTGTAAAATGTCCCTTGATTTGGATTGGTCTTATGTTTTTCTCATAATTTGACTAGAGAAGTGTGTTTTTGAGAGGTAGAACCTACAGGTAAACTGTGGTTTGTATCACTTTGTAGCAAGGGTCCATCCTACTGTAGTTTGGGCATTGGAGGCCCATAAATGTCCATGTGTCAAAGGCTTGGTCCCCAGAGTTGTGCTGTTGAGAAGTAGTGGATACTTTAGCAGGTGGGGCCTCAGGAGAGGTCCTTGGGTCATTAGGGACATGCCAGCAAAAGGGAGCATGAGGACTTGATCTCTTCCTGGTCTTTAGTTTTGCTTGCTGGCTCATGATGTAAGTAGTTTCAAGCCACCACATGTTCCCTTTTATTGCCACCCAGCACCCCCACCAGAGGCCCAACGCAATGGGGCCCCTCAGGTGAGGCCTGGAACCTATAAAACTGTCAACTAAATAAATTGCTTTTTTTTCTTCTAAGTTAATTATCCAAGGAATTTTGTTATAGAAATAGAAAGCTGACTAATACACAACCTGTCATACTAATATCCATGACCTGGTGATGTTAGCTTTTATTACCTGGTTAGGATAGCTTCTGCCACTTCAGCAAAAATTTCACAGGTTTCTCTGCTATAAAGAGACTTTTTCCCTTTTCCCATACTATACTTTTTAGAAGCGAATCACAAAACCTAGCCTATGTCTTTGATGTGGCCGGTATTACAATTTTGATACTGTTTTCTTTGGGAAACTGCTATTCTTTAACTGCTATTTGTGCAAGCTGTCCCAAAGAGACTAGTTCTAGAAGGTTCAAAAAATTTTACTTTGTAAGAACATTTAATAGTTAATGTGTACAGAGTTAAGTGTTGGATCCTGGCAGTTTCATAGCCTGCCATCTGTGAGATGTGATACTTGCTTTTGACAGTTAGCTGTTTCCCCCTGTGATAACTGGAAATTTGAAGAACCACATCAGGGCCATGACCAACCTTAGGACATAAAAGATAAGGGTTTCTGGCCCAGGTTTTGAAGCTCTCAGATGCTGGACCACCAGATTTCTGGACTTGCAAAGTTACTTGGAACAGAAGAAGGCAAAGAAGTTGTTGTAGTTAGAGTTCACAAGGGAATAGATTTAACACAGGTCACATAATTTATAGGATTATTTTATAATGTTTACCAAAGAATCAAATGCAGGAGATCTGTCCACACACTGGAGATCCAAAGAATCCAGTTGAGGGCCTGGATCCCATGGCAATGTCCTGTATGAGTCCAGCTGGAGGCCTAGAGCCCATGACAATGTCTCATGCAATTCTGTACCAAGGATCTGCCCTGGGAAGGCCCAAAGGTCAGTGGTGGAAGCTAGAAAGTCTGCACCAGTGGGATGAAGGATCTGTGCCAGCAGGCTGAGGGATCTGTCCAGGTGCCAGGAAGTGACACTCAGGGTAAGGACCAGGGCTCCCCCAAAGAGAACTGCAGCCATCCTCAGCGACAATGAGGACCTGAGCTCCTCTGACGATGAGAAAAGCTGAGTTCATTTAAGGAAAACCAGCACAACAAGCTTCTCCAGGAGAATCAACAGCACACCATCTCTCCCTCCAGTTCTGCTTCTATGCTGTTGGCAACGATCCTCAGGTGGGCCTTCCACACCCAGCACCACACTGACTCAGTTCAGCTGGGTGTTACAAGCTGACCATTAGTTAATCCACCACAGAGATGCTGCTGGTCCATAGCTGGTTGTGGAGGCAACCTGATACTCACCTGTAGTCATACTTCAGGTTCTATTATTTGAGATAATGTAGAGCACTAGGGCTGACTGAGCACCCAGCAGAGAATAACCCTCCTTGCTGTGTATCCCACTCAAACATTGTATGGGTTTGATCCTGTGTCTCCCCCAAGGCCTCATGTAATCTGGATGGGACTGAGTCTGGCATTCGTGATTGGTTTGTTGTCTAGTGTTGGGAATTGGCATTGTGAGTGCTGCACCCTCCCAGGGGTGGAACCAACATACAGTGTAAGGGTGAGAGGAAGGCGCACCTTGCTCTCTCACGTGGGTTCGCTTGCTGTTTGGTGGTTGCCATGAATGGCTGCCCTGCCACACCATGCTGCCTTGGAGCCAACTAAGTATGGACTGAAATCCCCAAGAACTGTAAGAAATAAACCTTTCCTTCCCTAAGTTTGGGCGTCAGGTATTTAACATCATGGTCACGTTAGGTGGCATGTTTCTCTGATATGCTGTCTTTTCTTTCAGCATTTATATTGAGTGCCGTATCTGAGGGACCCATCATCAGTAACGTTGCTAAGGTCACTTTTTTCACACATAAGCAGAATCTCTATAGCAATGCTAGGCTCCTGTCGGCTAACACATCTTGAATCAATACTCCATTTGTAGCTTTTTGTTTTTATTTTTATTTATTTTTTATTTGTTTGATTTGTTTTGTTTTCTTTTTTGAAACAGGGCCTTGCTGTGTGGTTCAGGCTGGCCTTAAGCTCACTGTATAGCCTAGGCTGACCTTGAACTGGTGGTGATCTTCCAGCCTCAGCCTCCCAAGTGCAGAGATTCCAGGTGTGCACCTCCATGCCTGGTTATTTTTATTTTTAAACTTTATTTTTTTTGGTACTGGGGTTCAAACTCACAACCTTGTGCCTGCCAGGCAGGTGCTTACACCACTGAGCTAAATTCCTGGCACTGTTTTTTGAGACAGGGTCTCACTATGCAGTTCAGGCTGGCTTGAACTCACTTTGTAATCCAGGATGGTCTCAAACATTTATTTTTATTTTTAACTGATACACAAAGCATGAAAGTTGTGCATAGTAGCAGGCACCATGTAATGTTTGATACAAGTATATATCACATATTTAAATAAGGTTAAACATATTATCTCCTCAAACATTTATCATTTTTTTGGTGGCAAAAACTTTCAAAATCCTTTCTTCTAGTTTTTTTTTTTTTTTTTTTTTTTTTTTTTTTTAGCGGCACTGGGGATCGAACTCACAAGCTAGCACCTGCCAGACAGGTGCTTAAGCCACTGAGCCAAACTCCCAGCCCTGGTTTTTTGAGGCAGGGTCGCACTATGTAGCTCAGGCCAGCCTTGCGCTCGCATTGTAGCCCAAGCCGGCCTTGAATTCACAATGCTCCTCCTACCTCAGCCTCCCAAGTGCTGGGATTAAAGGTGTGTGCCACTCCGCCTGGCTTGTTTTTTTTTTTTTCTTTTTTTTTTTTGAAATGCACAGTACATAACTGTTACATCTAGTCACCCTACTATGAAATAGTACCCCTTGTTCCTCTCTATCTAACTGTAACTTAATACCCATCAATCAACTTCCGTGTATCTACCACCACTCCTGGGGTTTTTATTTTTAACAGAAGAAAATCTAATTGAACCCCCCATGTCTAATAGCTGTACATCGTTATCACTCTGGTACCGGCGAGTTGTTCCCCTGGCTGTTCCCTTGGGTAACTGGGAGTATTCTGGAGGCAGGCACTGAATGGTTTCTGAATCTCCGGGTTGAGCTCAGGGCTCACAGAAAAGGCCTTCTGTGTTTCATGAATGAGAGAAAGAATGAATAAATGCAATAGGTCAGGTGGAAAGCATTTCCCTCTTTTTTTTTTTTTATTTAAGCGAAGAAAAACAAAACAAAACAAAACTAAAAAAAAGAGATGACATATATAGTAAAAACAACAAGCAAAAGAGACAAAGGACTAGAGTAAATACACAACACTGCAGGTTTACAAAACCGGAAGATAGAAACTTGACAATGGTTGCAATATTGTGCATCGTTATCTTTAAAATGGTTTCTTACATCAACAGATATAGACATGCAAGATTGATCTAATCATGTGAGTATTAATTGTTCTTTCTCAATAACGAGTACATTCAGCAGTGTTCTTTTTAAGCATTTCCCTCTTAACAGACTCTTCAAAACATGTAACTCAGGGGCCTGCCCCAGAGAGCATGTGTGCTTTGAAATCGGAGCAGGTGATTTACGGAAGCATAGAGACAGTCACACCGTCCCCAGAGAATGACAACTCAGGACAGTCTCTCCAGTCGTCCCCCAGAGGACAGTGTGGCCCTGGTGGGCTAAGCAGGAATTGCTGAGGAGGTGACAAAAACCAGCAAAGAGAAAGTCGCTCAGCCGACGAGGCGGTCTGAAGCACCATGGCCCCCAGCCCTGTAGGCCTTGCCATGCCAGGCTGTGCTGTGCCTCTGCCTTTTCAGTGAACACCCATAAGTCTGAGCGTTTGCACATGGAAGTGAACTGTAAATACTGTGGAATTCCATTGTGGTTACTGAGCATGTAATTGCATGGTAATTGCCGTGAATTCACGAGATAATTCCAAGGTTATTTTTGTCTTTCAAACTTGTCTTATGCTGCCATAGTATATTAACAAACAAAACCAGTGTCAGGCCCCAGTTAGCAAGAGATGCAAGAAGGTACCTGGTAACGGGTCCTGCTTGATACTGTGTGTCTTGGGCTCAAAGAACAGCCAAGAGATTCACTGTCCAGTAGTAAGTGACAACTGGACAAATAAGGACAGGCTGCCCTGAGGTCTCTTTCTCTGAATGCAGACCTGAGCTTGTAACTCATAAAGAACCTGAAAGACGACGCATGATATTTGGTGTACCTCTGATTGTTGCTTCTTTTCTATTACTATCACCATCCGAGTCCAGACCTTTATTGCCTGGGAGTGCTGGAGATGAAGGTGTGAGCATAATTCTATAGTAAAAGTGGAATCCGGAAGGCTGAGGTTTAAACCCGGCAAGGCCACTTACTATCTGTGTGATCTGTGTGATCTTTGACTTCTTTGGCTTCTGAGGACTAAATAAGCACACTGTCCCTGGAACCTCATAGACGGTAGCTACTGTTTTTCATTGCTGGTTCTTTGAAAGGATACTGGACCCATAATAAAGGTAATTGTTCAGGTTGTTCTTCCTCTGGTTGTACCCTCGTCTTCTGGGATTCTGAGTATTATCACTACATGGATCATTTCTCTCAAACTCAGGAAGGTCATTTTGTTTCTCAGAAATCTTCATTGTCTCCTCCTTTGTGTTCAAGATGAAATCTGGAGACTCTCTTGATGGGTGGACATCCCCAAACTCACTCAGTGCCCAACTCCACCCTCTTCTCCTTTTCTCTCCCTTCGCTGACTCTGTTCTTGGTTTGCTGCTGCCTCCTAGCAGACCACAGGCTCTCTGTAGACTCTGTCCTATTTGCTGGGAGAGGTGTTCCCCTCCTTGACATGTAATGACTGCCCTACTCTTTAAGTCAGCAGATTGGGGTCTGTAGCTTAAGTGGCACCTACAGGAGGCCATGTGGTTTTTCCTTGTGTTATCTATTTTAATACCAGCATCGTTTCTGTGTCTCCTTTTTAACTCTGATGCTTGGCATAATTCCTGGCATATAATAAGTGCTTAATATATATGTGACTGTAATGCTAATAAAGATGAATAAATAAAATACACCTGCTTTTTAAAAAAACTTAGCCAACTCCACTATTTCTAGAAAACAAACAAACAAAAAAAGCGTGTTGACTATCTCTGGTTATCTTTGATCCAGCCTGATAGCACAGGTGACAGGAGTATTGGTGTGAGGACTGGATGGGTATGTGGAGTCTTTAGAACAGAGTCTGGTGCAAAATAAGTACTCAGTAAGTGTTAGCAATAATCACTTATTAAACTCAGTAATTTCACACATCATGTCAGTTATTTACAATAAAACTGACCAACCAACCAATAAGCCTTTTCATCAAACGGGGAATTGAATCAAAAGACCTGTACTTTGCTACATACTGACTTTAAGACCTTGGGCATCTCACTTAACTTTGCTTAGATTAAGTTTCCTATTCTGTAAAATGGGTGTAATAACCCTTGTCTTATCTATTTCTTATGATTACTGTGGGGATAAAATAAACTCATGTAAACCTACAGTATAAGTTATACAAATAGCAACATTATTGAAAGGTTGTTTTATATAATATACTGTCTTTTGATGCTGTATGGTTCATTTATATTTGCCAAAGATCAAATAAGAAATCACAATTTGAAGATAATTTATTGAAATTACAAATGCATATATCCTTTGATTCAACAATTCCATGTTTTGGCATGTGGAATTGTACACAAAATGTGTACAGAATGATATATATCAAGGTAATTCACTATAGTACTGTTTTTAATATAAAAAGACCAAAAATCTACCAACAGAGGAAAGGTTAAATAAATTATGGAATATTCTTGCAATAGGATATGTTGCCATTAAAAAGAAACAAGAATGTTCTTAATGAATTGGTATAGAAAACTCTACAAAGAAACACAGTGAGATTCAAAACAGCTGCAGGGCTGGGAGTTTGGCTCAGTGGCTTAAGCGCCTGCCCTGGCAGGCGCGAGGCTGTGAGTTCAATCCCCGGTGCCGCAAAAATAAAATAAAATAAAATAAAAAATAAAAAACAAAACAGCTGCAGGTATTATAGGCTGCATTTTGGGTGTAAGAGAAAAGGGGAATCTGCTATGTTTGTTCATTTGTCTATGCAAAAAGATGCTCTGACAGGATCCACAGACACTGAATAGGGTGGCTGTCTTCATTGGGGGGTGTGGGGCAATGGGAAGGACTTGTCATCCATCAAAAGGACCTACCTTTTGAGCCATGTAAATATACTACATACCTCAAGAACTTAAATAAGAATGCCATGAAATGTGACTTTGAAGTCAAGCACTGAAATTTATATTTCATGTATAATTTTAGAATGCGAATTGTTTATTTATAAAAAATATCATCAGGCTTTTTCATATGGCTCATGGTATAAGTAATATTATCTTTCCATACTCATTTATTTGGAAACGTGTCCTATCCAGGGAACCCAGCTCAGAATGGATGAGAAGCTAGCAGATGACAGTGTACCTGGAAACAACACCACACTGTCAGGCGAATCCTTCCTCGGAAAAATAATTTTCTGTGTGGACTCGGCTCTACCTCCTCAGAGATATGCTTAAGCTCCTGAGTCTGATCCCTGACTCTCGGCCAGTGCATGGCAGGTTAAACGCTCAGGCTTTCAACTGTGGCAAGTTAAACCTTTACCATTTGTTTGCTGAGTGATCTTTAACAAGTTGTTTAACATCTTTTAACCTCAGTTTCCTTATCTAAAAATGAACATAATAATATTACCTGCCTAATATGAATATGTCATAAAAAGATTGTAAAAAAGATCCATGGAAAGTACTTAACGAAAGTGCCTGATGTGGAGTAAAGCTTGATATATAGTATTTTAATTTACATGGCATAGTTGTTTGCTGCCTCATGTGTGCCTTTTGATAAACTTTGCTGCATGAGTCCTTATACCCTCTGTGCCTAATTGAGTGCCTGGCAGAAATAGGTGTTGAGTAAGTAGCTGCTAAATTTGTGTCTAGTTGATGCCTGTGAAAGTATTAACTGGTATAACCAAAGTGATGGCCAGTAGAGACTTAGGATGTGACCTATCATAACAGCATTACCCCTTTCTACAAGCATCTGCAAAATCCAGAACTTTGCAGGGAAGGCTGTGTTCCCTCACAGATGCCTGCACAGCGCAGGAGGCTGCCTGGTCAAGCTTAGTACGGAAGCCGATTCGATAGACCCCATAAAATCTTATCACTTGAGAGACCTCAGGGTCATTTACCTCTGGTATTTTACAAATAAGGAAACTGAAGCTAGAGAGAAAATCAGAATTCCTAATCCCTGACTCCTAACCTACCACTCATCACTCCAAATGCCCCCTGGTCACATCTGAAATGTGAGGGAATTTCAGAAGTTAGTCCTTCTTTGTGAAAACTAGGGAAAGTAAAAGAAAAGATTACCCGAAGAAGTCTGGGCTTATTAAACTACCTTTCTAAATCACAGTCTAACAAGAGTGCTTCAAGCTAAATCAAGGAAGCTCCAAATACTCCTTTTCACTGGAGAATATAATTTTGCTTCAGCCACAATTTAAATTGATTTAGTTCTGAGCACCAGCACTTGAAGTGTGGAACATATTCTATTTTCACCATGATACTTGTTTTGACAATGATGCATTTCAGTTGACATAGTTGAAATACTTATGTAATAAATCTCTGCCTGAAAATTAATCATGTTTATAATATTCTGAGAATTAATAACACCCATTGCTCAAATCATTAACTTAAAAAAGGAGCTTCCAAAATCTGTTCTCGGCAGTAAGGGACCACAAATAAATGAATGTTTGATAAAATAATCCAAGTAGCAGTTTAACAAGCGTAAACTGGAATGTGGCTGCAATAACACAGAACTATTGTTTAAGGGTTGGCAGAGGCTGATGAGGTTCTTATTTCAGTTATGAAGCAGGCATCCACATGCATAATGAACTGCTCTCTGAATTATTAATGTGTTGCTTATTTAGCCTCATCTGTCTAGAAGATAATGTATCCTAACTCTAATGAGTGATTGGTTTTGTGCATAATTACAGTAGCAGCAGTAGTGGGGAAATGTGTGCCTTCAAAGAAGGAGTTCTAAAAATAAAGTCATCACATAAACTCTGTTGTTGTTGCATTCTATCAAAATCAAACCCGAAGCATTTGAGAATTCATAATAAATTACAGGAGACAGAATCATTATTAACATCATAATTTAACACAAAAGGTTTTACTTAATCATTCATTACAGATCATGTGCTGTTAAAATGCATATAAACGACCTGAGTTGTTTTAAAATGTTAGTGAAGATGTTTCCTTTTGGTCATTCACCAACTGTGGTTCTCTAAGTTCAGGAAAAGCGGGAAGGGGTGAAAACTGATAGCAAAGGATAACAATTGATGCCACTTCTGAGAGAATGTAAATTAAAAGTTTTTGAAAGGCTATTTCTTTTTTATTTCTAGAACACACAAGTCTGGGGATTTTTCAGACCTTGTTTACACCATCGAGGGGTCTGTTTTGAAGGAGAGTGGATTAAAAGCCTATTCACTTGTTCTAACCAGGTCTAAATAGCCCGTTAGGCACCTGTTTCTGACGTGAACCAGTTCTGAGTTCTGAGTCCAAAAGACCTTTCTGCTTTCCCCCGTACAGCACATTACTGAAGGGATCGACTCATTTTATAGACATTAGTTCTGAATGCACTGTCATTATCATAGCAGTTTCATCTGTGTGCTTCCTTTTTCTCTAGTCTTCAAAGGGACTGTCAACTGTTGGATCATAAACCTGACAGCATCATAGCCTGTTCATGCTTGTTTATGGGGCTTCAACTCGGTTGTGAATCGTACTGTGTGTACAACTGCACATGCTTCTTTTTAAAAAGAGCCTGTCATGTGAGTACACACCCACAGGGGCATACACACACAAGCACAGCGACACCGGTGTCAGGACATCCTCTTCTCTCTAACACCAAGCACTTCGAGTTTATCTCCACAGAAACCATGCAGAGCTTTAATGCGGTGATTGTAGAGACATTTGAAGTTCTGAAAATCATAATGCATCTCTCTTGTGTGTAGGCAGTTCCTGAAAGTGTTTAACTCTCTTGATCACAGGAGAATTCCTGTATGTGGCCTGTGGCTAGGAATGAAATCTATAGGCAAGATGGGAAAAATGGGAGAGTGCTTTTAACTCAAAGTATAACTTCTGCTTACGGCTTTCTGGAGCTGCACACTTAAATGCGGCAAATTGTCTTTGGAAGGCTTGTGTTGAATAATAACTTGTCTTCTAGCTTCCTTTTAGAAATGGCATGAAATTAGGCTTGCCAGTCAGGAGATCTTGAGTTTTAAGGCTATCTGTCCTCCTATCACTGAACCTAGCATCCTGCAGGTCTCTTTGGTGAAAATGGAGGGTACAGATGGGGTTGGACATGGAAGATTTTTAGCAAGGTCCCGGGGTCTAATTAAACAAAAACTATTTCTCCTCTCTGGTCCAATTGTACCTGTGTCCCTGTCTGTTTTCTCTTTCTTCTTCTCTTTCTCCTTCTCTTTCTCTGTCTCTTTCTCTGTCTCTCTCTCTGTCTGTCTCTCTGTCTCTCTGTCTCTGTCTCTGTCTCTCTCTCTCTCTCTGTGATACTGGGGAATATATCCAGGAGCCTTCTACCACTGATCTACACCATAGCTCATTTTTATTTTTTATTTTGACAGGGTCTCACTAAGTTGGTAAATGTCTAGCCTGGCTCACACTTGCAATCTTTCTGCCTCAGCCTCCCAGAGTTATGAGATTACCAGCTTGCTTATCTGCTTAATAAGCAGACATAGAATGATTCCTATGAGCAAGGGCCTGGCTGGTTCCTCACAGGTCAACTAGATGGAGGAGAAAGAGAAGGAGAAGGAGAAGACTGCTTGAGCACCTAGAACATCAGGCACCCACTCTAGGGTGACTGTGGAGAACCTGGACAGACAATCAGGGTTCTTTAAATTCATAGGTATCTCCTAGACCTGAGGGGGCTCAGCAGACAGTCAGGAGACACTGCTCTGCAAGGGTACCCCAGAGATACCTGTGTTGGGTCCTGTTAACTACTGGAATTCCTCTTTTATCTGTTCAATTGGAGCTTCATTTACAAAAAGGACATGAGGCCCACTATTGTATGAGGCAGAAGCAACACTTTGGCAGCTATTAGGGCAATTGTAGTCAGAGAGCCCCAAACTACTCTTATACCCAGGGCCATCGGGTCCTCTTGACCATCAGTTTTTTTCTCCTTGACGGACTTAGCTTGTTCCATCAAGAACTGACTCTTCCCATAGAGAGCTGCCCTTTGTTACCCAGGTGCTGAGCTTGGCTAAAGCTCGGAAGCTGTGGGGCTGGTCTCAGCTACCTTCGTGATGAGGCCAGTGTTAAGAAGGGAAGAGGCAGATCGTGAGAGATTTTGTTAACCAAGCTGGGAAGGTGGGATTTTCCTGAAAGTCATTAAAGTCATTAAAAAGATCCTAAGTAGGAGAGCAACATGCTTAGATTTGCTTTTCCCCTTGCTGCCTTGGTTGAAGAGTGTGTCTGGACTAAGAAGAGAAATGAGAGGCAGGGAATCTTAGCAAGTAGCTGTTGGAACTCTAGTGTGAGATAGGGAAAGCAGAAACTAGGGCAGTATCTTCATGATGGGACAGGAGGGCTCTGAGCTGAGGCAATTCAGCAGCTGGAATCATCATGTCTGGTTGCCACGTGCAGGTAGAGCTAGGGATGCCAATCTCCAGCTAATGCACCAGGAGGAAGTACAGGCGCAGGAGTGATGGCAATGCAATTCTGAATAGCCTGACCTTGAAGACTCTAAGCAGAGAAATTCTGTAGAACATTAGATCTAGGAGTCTGAAGCTCAAAAAATAAATTGGGTATAAAATATGGAGTTTGTCTGAAAGAGCTGGTCACTGAAGGAGCAGGTATCCAGGGAAAGAAGCAGAGAACCAAGAGGTTCCCCCAAACAGAAGCCTGTGATTCCCAGTTTCACAACTGCTTCCTCTTTCTGGATGCCCTCTCCCCTTCCCTCTGACCAAGACATTCACATCCCCTAAACCCATCTCAGAGCAGTGATATGCCTGGTTTGTTCTTTTTTTCTAACTCAAGGTGCCTTATATACAGACAGAGCTTGGAGTGTCGCCGAACATGAGAACATTCACACATTATCTGCTGCTTACCGGCACTGACAGGGCGGTATGGTGCTTTGCTTTTGTTTTGTTCTTTGGGACAAAGCGGGGCACTTCAAGAGTGCTCAAACCGCAATCCAGGTGGCCATTTGTCAGGTAGAGGGTGAGCTGAGTCAGAGCCAGCTGGTCACTATATGAGAGGTTGAGGCCCGTTGCCCATACCTGATTAAAACAAGAGGCAGACAAGAGAGGGTGACAACAGGAAACAAGAAAAAAGAAAGCCTTCTCCAATCCTAGCAGACTAAACCGCATGGCAGCCAAACCAGACCAGTGGCCATGGGACCTAATGGGATAGATGTTTTTGCTACATCGTTCAGCTGAGGAATGGAGGCTGATTCTAATCAGAAGATTTGAGGTTATATGAGAAATTATGGAAATGAAAATACTCAGCCAGGACAGTCTAACAGAGATGACTAGTCCTGAAAACCTCATGTTGACTTTGAGTTTTCTGTTTATGGTTTGCCATTTTATAGGTAGTACAGTGGTTTTCTACTAAGGAAATGAGACACAGTAGAAGCTTCAGAGGGTGGGAACAAAGGAAAAGAAAGGGGTGAAGAAACTAAATATGAGATGACAGGAGTAAGAAATATGGGAAAAGGGTAGTTTGTCTTGATTTTGAAAAAAGCAGTGTTGATTGTTCTGGAACCAGTATGAGACTTAAGGGAAACTGATAGGTGGCCCGTAAGGCATAGCTGTACCACCATCTAACTATAAGATGCAGGAATATCAGTTTACCACCCCACAAACAATGTCATTGTATTCTCGACTGGTAATGGATGATAACATTATCTTAGCGGTATCACAGGATTATTAGGATACTTTAATGCAATGAATGTGCTTTAAAAAATAGACTTGTTGGTTATAAATTACTGTCACCTACTAGATAACTGAGTAATGTCTATTAATTCCATTCAAAGGATTTACTGTCTTAAACTAGCCAATGATAAGCATAGGTCATCTGCTACTTCTTCCTTTTCCTAAGACAGATCAACTTTAAATTTCCATCCTCATACTGAATGCACAAGCATTCCTAGAGTCATTCCTAGTTCAGTACTGAAGGTGGGTATGTCACTGTGCTCATCACCGGAGAGTCCAAATGAACAGGCATGAGTGCTGCCATGAAGAAGGTGAAGACAGATACATATTCAATTAATTATAATGCAGTGTAATATGTAATGTAATAATGGGATGGGACAAAGTACTACTGAAATAGAAAGAAAAGACAGGCTATGTTTGCCCAGTGAAGTCAGGGCTATATTTCAGAGGTGACAGTTGAGTTTTAAATGAGCAACAAAACCATGACTGGCTCTCATGTATCAAGTACCTACAGTGTACCAGCCACTTTGCAAACATCTTGGATCTTTTTAACAACCTAAAAAAAAAATCCATGGTACAAATAAAGAAACAAGTGTGGGAGGTTGCCCAAGTCCACATAGGAAGTAGTGGCACAGGGATTCGATTCCAGTTCTGGTTGTTTGCCCTCTTTACATCCTGTGCGGGAGGAGACAGTGCTGATCATGTGCCCATTCTCCAGGCAAATTAAAAGGTAAAGTTGAAGAGGATCAGAATATCTTCTTGTCCCATTATAATCTACGCCATAGAAATGTCTTGTGGAGAAAACATGAAGTATTGTATTTCTGGAGTACTGCTGTAATTAGCAGTAATGCATTTTCACTGTAGGAAGTTGGAAACTAACACATTTTCGTGAAGATCTGATTAAATATTTTTTTCCTCTTAGAAGGCCTAGTACACCACTCACCAACTCTGTATGCTAAAATACATAATACATCTGCCTTAGAGTGGACTCCTCTCAAACAAATCTAGCAGTGAGTGACTTGAGTAAGCATTGAATGTAAATGGCATCATTATAAGGATATTAAGGGGTCAAGCTGTCAAGGCCCCTTGCTAAACTGAAGCTAATTTCAGGAGTCATATTCACACAGTAATGCCCTCTTATAACAGCAAATAAATCACATTTCCAACAATTGTTAAAAACTAACTGCCAAATATCTGTTGCCGTTGTAAATACACTATTTGTCAACTTAAATATTTCCTTCTGTATGGTACCAAATGCAAATCAGATGGGGACAGTCACTGTTCTTTCATAGGAGAAAGTGAGCTTGCTGTTCTTGCATGTCAGGCACTTCCCCCCTAGAGTTTCTGTTTTGCTGTCTTAGTGTTCTTGATCAAAGGGAAACTTACGTAACAAGCATTATTCATGTATATGTCGCTAATATTAATGCTTCGGTAATAAGGTTTTAATAGGAAGGCAGCACAGAGTAGGGGAAAGACTAAGAACCAAGGACTCAGCCTGCATCTGTTTACGACTTCACAGCAGGTTAAACTTAAACGAGTTCCCAAGTTTCTCTCCATCTCAGTATTCTCAGGTGTCAGAAGAGCAAATGATTATATCTACTACATGGATTTTTTTGGGGAAAAAACAGCAACAAATGCACATAAATTGTCTTGCAAGTTATAACATTAATACAAATGTTATGATTACTAAAAATTCTCTTTAAGAGGAATAGATTCTTAAGAGGTATATATATATATATATTTTTGGTTGTCTACGTAGCTAATAGCTCATCCTATTATATAAGTGTTTTGCCAAGCTGTAACTGTTGGGTTCAACCTCACAACAATTCAGTCTAGTGGGTGGTTGGATTTGGGCAAGGTTACTGTTACTCAGTTTCACTTTACTGATGAGGATACTGAGATCAAAAAGCAGCTTCCTGATTTGATTGAGATCACAGAGCACAGACCAGAGCTCAAGATTTTCTAGAGGTGAAGTACTTTTGTCTCCCCAGGCTGCCCCAACTCCTTGGTTCACAAAGGAGATAGTAGAAAAAATTTCCTTCAGCCTTTTTCTCAACAGAAGGCTTGCCTGATTTGCTTAGATAATTGTTCTCTTCTCCATCTGGTTTTTCCACCCAAGGCATGCTTGTTTTGTGTCCAGGGGTTCTGATCTCCCTCTCTAGACTGTCAGCCATATAGGGGAAGCTGTGGTGTCTTTGTCTTCCTATAGCACCGGGTGACTGTGGTTGCACTAGCAAGGCAGTGCCTGTTCACAGTTCCAGGGCTGCACTGTGAACCCCTCACAGCTCTGAGGAGCAGGGGAGGGAGGGAGGGAGGGAGGGAGGGAGAGAGAGAGACAGAGACAGAGAGAGAGAGAGAGAGAGAGACAGAGACAGAGACAGAGAGAGAGAGAGAGAGAGACAGAGAGAGACAGAGAGTGTCTGTGTGTGTGCGCGTGCGCACGTGTGTTCTCCAGAGGAGGCTGATCTGCACTCAGATTCAAATGAAGCAAATACTCACTGCGCATCTCCTCTGTGCCAGCTCCAAGCTTTTATTCACCTCTCATTTAATCATATTTTTGATTTTGGACTTTGATGTTCATTTTAGGAACCCATCTGTCTGCACTGGATACCCCCATCACAATTTAGATAGCAATCGTGGTAGCCTCAAAGGCACCATGAGCAGTGACTGAGGCAAGTGGATGGGTTTTTAAATGCACAGGTAGTGGCTTTGGCATGGCTTGCTTATAATGACTTATAATGACCAGCTTGACTGGTTAATTGATTAGATGTAAGGGTGAGAGAAAAACATTACTGAAGTTAGAGCTGGAAAGACCATTACAAAACACCTAACACAATCAGTTTATTTTGTAAATGGAGCAACTCAGGCATGGAAAGTGAAGTGGTTTGCCCTGGGTACAGAGCCATGTTCAAAGGTGCATGGCAAAAACCTAAGGTGTCTTGACTCTCAGTCAGAAATCACTTGTTAAAAAAAGAAAGAAATGACTTGTTGATTATTGTGTGACTGATGATAATACAGAGTCACCTTGTTAAAAATGGCTAAAGTGCTAGAGAGACTTATATCAAAGCCTTAAGGACATAAGCAACACAAAAATACTCATCTCAGCATTATTTATAATATTGAAAAACTACAGCAGTCCAACCTTTGAGCTTTGGTTAAGAAGCTCATGACACACCAGAGTGATGGGATAGTCTGTGATACTATCATGAGAGGTGATGTGGTTGTGAATAACTTGATTTAAGAAGCACAAAACAACCAGAGGATAAAAAGTTATGTAAGTTACCATGACCTTAGCTGTGCATAAACAATATACATAGAAGATTAGATGAGAATATAACAAAATGTTAACCACAAATGGGAGCTTAGCAGACTGATAACTGCAATGACATGCAGACTTTCATGCATCTTCCAGATCCACACTATCTAATAGGCCAGCCATGAGCCATGCATGGCCACTGAGCCCTTGAAATGTGGCTGGTCCAATTGGGGATGTGCTCTTGATGTAAAATGTACCAGATTTCCAGGACCAAGGATGTAAAAAACAATGTAAAATATCTCATCAGTAACCTTTCATACTGAAAAAAGACTGAAATGTTAATACTTCGGTTACGCTGGGCTAAATGAAAATATTATTTTCATCTACCTTCTGTTAACTTTGAAAAATCAGGCTATTAGAAAATTAAAAATCATGCATGTGACTTGACTTCTATTCCTACTGGATTGATTGCAAAGAAACCCATTGCAACTTGAGCAAAAGGATAGGACCAGGGCAGGTAGATGGGGTGAGGTGTTGCCCATATCCTAGCTCTCCTGTGGCCTACTACTAGCAGCATGCATTACACCTGCACTCAGAGGCCTGGTAGACAGGAATGGGGCCAGGGCAGAATAAGTCGGTTCCCAGGTTCTCTGGGATGACAAGGTAGTAACATTGTCTTGGGTGGGGAAAGGTGGGAGAGAGGCTCAGTGTGGAGCCCTCTTTGCCTTAGGTGTTCAGGCAGATGGTGGCCACCTGCTCACCCCCGCTGCTTCTACCTCTTTCCGGTGACAAGCCTGATGGATGTGTAACATAGCATGCAGATGTGGGTGGATGTGCCTGGGACCTACATTTTGAGACTGTCTCCAAGTGCAAGTAAAGTTCTGTAGCAAAGGATTTGGTCTTGTCTCTTGCCAACCTTCTCTTAAGGACATCCAGGTAGGTATGGCCCTGAAGGACTGATTTATAGATCAGTGATATTCAATGAAGAGTCAGACTTTTCAAAATTTTAAGAGTTCATAGGTGTTTTGAGGACTAATTTCAAGATTTTTTCCCCTCTTTTTGTAAGGTGAAGCACTTGAGGCTGCAGACAGAATAAGAGACTTGCTAAAGGCCTGAGGCACATATCTGTGACCTGCAGGAAGTCACCTCACTAGGCTCCATTTTCCTTGACTAATCGCTGGGGATAATAGTCCTGGTGGACTCCATTGCTCCAGATGTATCTATGAGAGTAACAGAGAATTGTAAAGATTTGCCACTTCGTGGAAAAAATTTTAAAAGACTTACTCTCCACCCAAGTCAATTTTGAGAGATGCAGCGCTGAGAATTCACCCACCGCAGAGGTGGTATCCATTGGACCTCTTGATTCTTTCAGTGGGTTCCTATAGCAATGGCTAAGCTGTGGAAGCCAGGTTGCATGCCTAACTCCTCTGGTTGTTGGATAATTCAACCATGGGTAGGCCAAGGTTCCCTCTGTATTTTCAGTTTGGTGAAGTACAATACCAAGGGCTGTGGAGGGAGGGAATTCATTGGAGGGGTGGTATAATCTAATTTCTGTTTTAAAGGGTTACTTTAATGAGAAGTAGTGAGAAGAGACCATGAGGGCAAGGATGAGTCCATTCAGGAAGATATTGCTGTACTTTGGGTGAGAGATGCTACTACCTGGGCTAGTGCTATAATGTAGAAGTTGGGAGAAGTGGTCATATTATAGCTGTTTTCAACCTCAGAGGGTTAACCATGGGTTAGCTGTGGGGTGTGAGACAAAGACAGGCATCAGAGATGTCACCAAGACTTTTGCCCTGCAGCAAGTAGAATGGAGTTACCATTTCCTGAGTGAAACAGACAGCTACAGAAATAGTTTAGAGGTAAAATTAATACTTTAGGTTTGAATATGGGTCT